>CM067316.1:25732521-25885492 GCA_034231615.1 Meghimatium bilineatum
TTTTTTCTAATTGTTATAGAAATGAATTATTTGCCTAAATATAATATAAGGCTTTCCCACCCCCTACCTTTTTTCCTTTCTCACCTAACCGCCATCTTACTCAACTTTTGCTGTCCAACACTTCACCTTGAGATCACATTCTACGACAGACTTCCACCAAAGGTTAGGAAACCCGCGAATGCAGGCCAAAGGTCACAACAGTAACTATTCAAGTCTATTCTTTACTTAACTATTAATATTGGTAAATTGTTCTTATCTACGGTCACTGCGCTATAAATAGCACACTGTTTCCATGTTTAAGCAGACGACGGCACAGATTTCCGCGAGAAAACCAATAACCGCGACGCGTGCAGTGACGGCACACCCCGCTGACCGCCAAGCGATTGTATGCCGTTGTGCTATAAATCATATCGATTCACCCTTACACAAGAATTCTTACAGAATTAATTATTATTTAAACACTGATTCTAACCCGTCTCCCCCTTCCTAAAAATATCTATAAACTAATTCTAATCCTTTTAACCCCCTTTACAAAAGCTTTGGTCAGTATGGTACAAGATTGTCATTCCACCAGAATCATCATTCTTATTATCATGTTAGGAAATACCTCAAAACTAGGTCAAATTTCCCTGTGACAGTAGATACGAAAGATGCGCCTTAATATTATTTAAATAAATATATAAATATTATTATATATTATATTATATATAATAATAATACTGAGGAATATAAATAAATACTAAAATAGGCCGACCTTAAAAATATATTACTAAGAAAATATATTAATTGCATTGACACACGGTAACATTTACTTAGGGGGCCTACTAAGTAAAAGTCCTAATTATAATTGTGAGTTTGCTTGTATACTGAAAATAAGTAAATTAGATTTCACTTACCCTCAGCAATAAGACGTTTCACTCTTAACTTCTGGGTACCAAGTTCCACTATTTGACCAACAAATTCATTACCATCCCGAGCTTGACCACTGCCAATTATACCACCTAAAGCTGATTTGAGAAAGTCTGCCATTTCATTATTCAGTGTGTCACAACATTTGTTATTATACAGTCTAATACACAGAATATCTAATAATATGTGTCACAAAAATAAATAAATCTAGCTGGCGGATCAATTTGACGTCATTATAAACCGGAAATAATCCACATGCAGCTAACAGATATTTTATTACGACAGTCAAATGCCGAAAATATTGTATTGGAAAATAAGACAAGAGATATGTGTACCTGTATATAATAAGAAGGACAACAACTTGAAAAAGTACAGAAATTCTCCTATCTAGGAAGCAAATTAACACTCGACGGTGATGTCATGCCAGAAATTACAACTCGCATTGCCCTAGCATCAAGTGCATTTAATTTAACAGACTGTCTAATATCTGGAAGTCAAAGACAATCAGCACACGCACGAAAATGCGCTTATTTAATTCCTGCGTTATTCCGGTGCTATCATATGGATGTGAGAGCTGGAAAAGTTCTTTATCTTCAGAAAAGAAATTACTGAGTTTCGAGAACAAATGTCTTCGTAGGATAACTAACACCCATTAGAGTGAATTCAAATCGAATGATAAAATCAGAGAAGAGACACATCAAAATTTCATCACAGATGTTATCAGAAAACGCCGTTGGTCCTACATCGGGCATGTCCTACGCGCAGACACCAACAGAATACACCACCAATCTCTTGAATGGATACTTACAGGCAAAAGAGCAAGGGATAGACCAAAAGAAACGCTCAGAAGAACAATACTTAGAGAAAGTAAAACAACCAATATTCATACTATTCAAGAACTGCACAGAATAGTTTGAACAGACATAATTGGAGAGATCTGACCTCTGCCCTATGCGCTAACTTCAGCGCAAAAGGAAAATGAATGAATCTAATAAGATATCTTGTACTACTGGGATGTCTCCATAAATTAAGTCCACAAATTTTTTGGAAATTATTTACCCCTTCTCCCCCTGTCAGAAATTCGAGGACACGCCTCCCTCACGAACAAGTACAACGAACGAAAAAGAACTACCTGGTATATTTCAAACCCTAACATCACCCGTGTGTTGCTGAGGCCCGAAAGGGGAGCGAAGAGTAGCAACACTGTTTACCTTCCGTGCATGTCGTAAGAGGTGACTAAGGATGTTATGATATAGAGTTGGCTGTCCCATCCCATATAGGGTCAGTGAACCAAAGCCATGCTGAAGTCGGATGTGTCAGGTCGAAAGGCGCAGATATCGCAGCAATTCTGTAAACCATGACACAGCGCATTCCGTTCTCCGGACTACATCCTGCTAATCTGCAGGAGTTTGAGAACGAACGAAGAGGAAGAAACTCCAACATCAATTATTACATAACCAATCTAATGTGATGAATGTGTGCCCTCTTACAACAACCAGGATCCTGTGCTCAAATCCATTTGTAGGAGATCAAGTTACAAGATTATCAGGACAACCCAACATAATGGAAAACGAGGGCCGTGGTCACTTCCAGTTTATACACAAAATTGTAGACCCAGCCATCATGAAGAGGGTAATGTATGCAGCTATGTTCTGAGAAATGGCATCATAGCTACGTTATAAGTGCTGAAGACTACACTAGTCTTTCGTCAACCACTGGCTAGATAGGCATTTATGAACAAACATCTACAGTAGCTCAACTTCCCTTATCACATTCCATTCCTGGTACTACAAAGTTACGCGGTAACAAACAAATAGATGGGGTGGGGTTCAAACGCCCTAAATAGAAAATCAGAACAAGACTGTTAGTAGTAGGCATTTATCCAATTGGCGGTTAGTTAGTATATATATATATATATATATATATATATATATATATATATATATATATATATATATATATATATATATATATATATATATATATATATATATATAGATGCATTCCAAAATAAAAACACATCCCACCCTCTTTTATAGAAAAAACCCTCATACACATACAGACACAATAGCAACAAACACATTGTACACTTAACTTGTTCTTCGGGTAACAAACACTGAAATCACCACAGACCATTGAGCCTTGGTGATATATTGTGACAATTGGTAGCGTATCCTGTTCATGACGTAGCCCAGCTATGTTTGGCTGTGATCATTATCTTGGCAATATAAATACGTTCAGTAGTTTGTCTTTGTTTTCTGAACGGTCGGAATAAACAATTGCCTGTGTCTGGGATCGAACTCGGTACCTTGGCCGTTAGATAGACGCCGCTCTACCACCTCGCCACAGAGCCGAACGTTAGCCAAAAGCTTTGCAGTAATGAAGGTTATGGAAGTGTGAGCAGAGGCTGTTATTTCTTTTGTGCCAGGGTTTGGTGGTGACTGTGGTCGAATATGTACTGGCAACTCTTAGCCAAACTCAGATTGAAAGACTGGATAGAATCCAGAATGCAGCAATGCATATCTTACTTGGGTGCACAAGAGACACATCGACAAGAGCTATGCGGTGCCTACTTGACTGTCCAACAGCAGAGTACAGATTATAGTAGTGACGTGCACGAGCGTACCTTCAAATACATGCAGATAAGGAACACCCGTTGTATTCCGAAATACAGAAAGTTAAAGGCAGCAGACTTAAGAGAGGGAAGTCGTGGATGGAACGTGCTGAGGATGTCATACAAAGCGTGTGCAAATTGCAAGATGTGGCAGCAGGTGCGGAATGGGTAAGTCTACCCGTAGATTTCGAAACTCGTTTCAGAGTAGTAATATGACTTAGCAGGGAATGCAGAGAATGGTGTCCCACGGCTGTGGAGAAAGAAGTGCAGGCTTTGGTCGCAGTGGCGTAGCGAGGCGGGGGCGGAGGTGCGGACCGCCCCGGGCGGCATCATCGGGAGGGCGGCAAATTTATTTTCGTCCAGTCTTTCACAATCACTGACACATTTTTTTCATGTCACAAGGGCGGAAAATTATGATTCCGCCCCGGACGCCATTGACCAACGCTACGCACTGTGTACAAGTCTATGCATTTCTGCGAACAAGTCAATTTTAGTTCTTGATTCTTGATTAGAAATTGGCTTCACAGCAGGCGGGACATTCCCATAAGTGCTCCGCCCTCCGCTCAAGCAGACATCCCAGTGTATGTAGACTCAGAGTCCCAGTCAGATGTTGATTGTGTGATCTTCGTGACTTTCTAAAAATTTTACTTTTCCTTCTCTCACCTCTGGACAGCGGCGTGCATAGGGTAATTGCAGCCCGGTGCGATGAATATTTTGACCCTTCCCCCCCCCCCCACCTGCCTGAAATTGATTTTAAAAATTCCGAGTAAAATTTTACAAGTTTATTAATAGTATTGATTTTATCCACATTTAACAAAGATAGTAATAAATTTTAAAATGTAAATTTAAAATTACAAATTCACTTTGCGAGCTTTTTGACTAGCGAAGTCATTAATGACTGTGTCGAAGCTCACATCATTGACCAGCTCATGTTCGATTGATATAATTGCGAGATTGTTTAATCTCAAGTTGTTCAAAGTTGACCTGCGATAGTTTTTGATTAATTTGAGTTTGGAGAAACTTCTTTCACGTGTAGCTATACTAACTCCTTGGGTTAGGAACATACACAGTAAAAGACAATATTGGGCACTGAATGGGAAAGCTGATGTTTGTGAATAAAGACAAGTAATTCCATAGGCCCTTGGTCCTTTAAGTTCAAGACCGAAGGTGCTGCGACAAAATTCATTAGTCGCTTTCTCTCGAGTAAAAATTCATTCTTGTCGATGTCATCATAAAGGAGCGTTGCGAAGATCAATGTCGACTCGATCGTCTAATAGTTGCTTTGGAGAAAGAAAGCCAAACTTGTCAGCAACCTCATGCATTTGTGCAATTCTTGTTGAACTCTCCTGATTCACTCTGTCCATGGAAGCGCATATTTCCAACCAAAGTTCATTTATGTAGCTTAAACCGGCATCTGCGGCTTCTTCTCCATGCATGGCAAAGACTGGCAAAGGATGGAGCAACACAGGAACAAAAAGACCAAGAAATCACCTAGCAAGAAAAGAAGACCCTCATCAAAGCCATCAGGAAAGTCGACCACCCAAAAGACAATTACCACTATCTCAACAGAGCAGAGCAGGTTATTATCTATCGCCTCAGAACAGGACACAACAGATTAAACAGCCACTTAAATAGACTAAGATTGATCCCATCACCACTGTGCCTTTGTGGGCAGGCAGCACAGACAGCTAAACATATCCTGCAATACACTAAACCAGTTAAAGGAAGAACACTGGCCTACAGAGAAGGATATCCACAGAAAGATGTATGGGAGCACCGATGAGCTTTCAAATACAGCAGCATTTATTAAGAAAACAGGACTTGCTGTGTAGACATGTCAAACTCCGAACGAGAAGAAGAAGAAGACAAGCCAGTACGACATCTTAACTATCAAAATTATTTTCTTTCACCGGTAAGATTTTCTAAAAGGAAAAAGACATGGAGCCAAATCTGGAGAATATGATGGGTGTGGAATAATTTTAATATTCAAATCTAAAGAATATGATGGGTGTGGAATAATTTCAATATTCAAATCTAAAGAATATGGTGGGTGTGGAATAATTTCAATATTCAAATCTGGAGAATATGATGGGTGTGGAATAATTTCAATATTCAAATCTAGAGAATATGATGGGTGTGGAATAATTTCAATATTCAAATCTGGAGAATATGATGGGTGTGGAATAATTTCAATATTCAAATCTATAGAATATGATGGGCGTGGAATAATTTCAATATTCAAATCGTTGACTGTTTGCAACGCAAGCCATGCTTTATGGGAAGGTGCATTGTCTTAAAGCAAGAGAATAATTTGAGTGCGAGTTATCCCTCGTTTTCTGGTAAGTCTTTTTAGGTTTGGTCAGTTTGGTATGGAGATCAACGTATCACTGGCCTTTAGTCGTTTTGCATTGAAGCAGGTATTTTTTCATTATGACACATTTGATGTCCCATACAATCAAAATCACTTTTCTTGCATATTTCTTTAATCTTTGATTGATATGCGTTGGTAATGGTGATTCTAACAGACTCCCAGAGTATTCTGAAAAATGAGCTCTGGTTTCTGCCCTTTGCACCTCATTCTGCGTTAAAGAAACATAGATAGGACATCTGGAACCACACAGGGTAAAATGGGGAGCGTACTTACCCAGCGAAACACAGGAACAATTAACATGCATACCTTTCGACATTTGCTGGGAGAGACTGGGCACCTATGTGCATGTCAGTTATCGTTTTCATCATGATGCACTATGATCGCGATGAAAGTTGGCTGCAACGGACCTCCAACATCCGCTTTCTTTTGTCTTGGTTATGCACTATGCCAGACTGTAACATGTCCATCTCGTGATATTTCTCTCCCACTTGTATCTCTGCATACCCTTGCTCACCTCCCCTCAATCCAGTAAGGTCTGCAGTAAGGTGTCATGTCTTTTAATATGTTCAAAATACATTATTTGTTTTATCTTTATTTCTTTAATAGTTCTTTTTTTTCATACAAAGTATTAATTTTTTTTGTTCGTTTTCTTATCTTTCCACGAAGTTCCCCCTATTCTCTCTCTCTCTCTCTCTCTCTCTCACACGCACGCACGCACGCACACACGCACACACACACATACATACACACATGCTTATGCGTGTGTGCGTGCGTGCGTGCGCATGTTCATTATTACATGATGGTCAGACAGTCCCATATGTAAGCTTAAATATATATATATGGGTTATCAAGGATTAATTTTGATCAAAATATGTCTGTGTAATAAATCTGTGTTTTGTGATCTTCATGTTTCATTATTACCTTGTTTGTATCACAATATTTTATTATTATAATAATTCTTTTAAGTAACATTATGGTTTGTGTTTTTGAGATCCCCAGGAAATGTGAGAACTCTTGCTTCCTATAGTTAGTTAGTTAGTCGTTGGATCATCATCACTGCACTCCAGACAAGTCCATAAATGCTCAGATCTCTCCATGAGTGTAGCTGCCATTTCACGCCGACTGACGGTCCCAGTACGCAGTTGATTGACCATCATTCTTTCTTGCCCACGAAAACTGCTCCTTCCTAGCGACACCACGTTTCAAACCATTTTTCTTGCTTCCTATGTGCATTGGGATGGTTTTTGTGAGCTTTCTTTCATACCAAGGAGATTTCAGCTTTCGGCTTAGTGCAGTGCCTGTACAAAGCTTCCATAAGAGAATCTAAATATAACGGCATGTCATCATCTAATAAGGTTTTCTGTTGCATTGGTGGTACTCTTATGGTAATCGTGCTCTTCTTTCAACCGCGGACATGATCCAATTTCGCTCTTGTTCTTCTGTCTTCGTTCTCAGACTCCTGATCAGCTTTATGTAGTTCGGAGAACGAAGTGAATTGTGTTATAGCGTACATCTTAGCTGCGATATTGTGTTTTGTGCGTGGCATCCTGATGATCTGTGCGCCTTTTGGCTGGATGCCTCCGTCTTCAGCACTCTGCTTACTTATGCAGGACTATAGTCCTACTCGAATGGGACTGCCCTACCAGTCTTAGTTTCCAGCCCCTGATGGCTGAACTAAGCCCCATCACCACTTCACGGTGCTGGCCTCGATGCCAAGACATCCAATGAAGGAAAGATTCCTAAATCTAGCAATGGGGCGACTGAAAAGAAGCAGCTTTATCCATCAAGCTGAACGACTCCGTAGACAACTTACATACCTACCTGAAGTTGACAGCCCCTTAAGGTCTGTACCAGAGCAAACCCCGTGGAATGAAAGGCACGGAATGCCAATATACATTCAGACCCACGTGAAAGGAATATTAAGCGAGGACGAACAGAACAGTGTGCAGCGAAGGACAATCACCCTCAGTTTCCTGGATGAGGAATATCCACAAGATATATGGGTCAGCGTATACACAGATGGGTCAGCACAGAATACTGTGAGGAATGGAGGTGCATGTGTATTTATAGAAAATCCACACAAGCCTAGAGATACAATTAGAACACCGACATGAAAATTCTGCAATAATTATGATGCAGAAATCCAGGCAATTAGTGTGGCAGCTAAAACACTGCTGAACTCCAACTCTGGCCTACAGCCTGTGGTATTCCTGACAGATGCAAGGTCAGTGCTTCAAGCTCTCCAGTCTGGAAAACTAACAGACTTGAAAAAACTACTTAGCGAATTGTCGTACCAGTATAGGGTAACCATGCAGTAGATACCCTGCCACTGTGGAATACCAGGAAATGAAAAAGCAGACCAACTGGCTAAGGAAGGTGCTGCCAAAGAATAACCAGATATATCAATCACCTACCATCAGAAAAAAAACAGATGATCAAGTCAATAAGAAAGCCACAAACAGCAACACAAGATGACTATCACATTATGAACAGATCAGAACAAGTTATAATTCTACGTCTCAGAACAGGACACAACCGACTCCGCAGTCACATGTATACAAAGTTCAAGATTGGAAACACAGCCATGTATACATGTGGACAGAGTGCCAAACATATACTTCAAGAGTGTTCTGAGCATGAAACGCTGAGGCAGATATATTGGCCAGAGGAAACAACACTGGAATCAAAGCTCTATGGGACACTGTATGAACTACAAAAGACAGTGAGTTTTATTAAGGAGACAGAATTACAGATATAGACATGTTTCAAGTGAACGAAAGAAGAAAAAGCTGCGATATGTGCGCTTTTCGGCCTTCCAGATCCTACTTCAGCATAGCTTCTGTGTCCCTTTGGCTCTTTTTGGGATGAAACAACCAACGCGAGCCCTCGACATGCTTAGTCGCCTCTTACAACATGATTGGCAGGTAGCAATGTCGCCTTTCTTTACTCCAATTTATGACCCCGGAAACACTCAGGTGACAATTTGGTTGTATCCTCAACGTTTTTAACCATCAGTTTATAATAATAGAGGTCGTGTTCTGGTAATCCAGTCACCGCAAATTCAAGAGTATGTGTTTAAGAGTGTGTTGCTGAACTAAAACTGCCTGGGTATATAATACATCACGTTTTTATCATACCAATTTTGTTATTGGAGCACCTTAAGGGGATAAACACGTGATATATTCTATCCAGAACGTGGTCTTCCTTATGGCTCTATTGAATTCTCCTCGGTCTTGAGCAAGGTGTACCGCCTCCTTTAGGGCAGACATTCTTGTTTGTCTTCTGTTCAAGGGCGTCTTGGTTGGTCTTTAAACCTGTTACCTTCTATCGTCCCTCAAATATCACTATCTCCATACCGTCATGTCTCCGTCATGACCGAAAAAAGCTAGTTGTTCAATTAATATGGTTTTCAGAAGCTAGCTCTCTTGGGAGATGATTGTGCTTTGTACCTCCTGGTTTGTTTTCCTTGCTGCTCATGGTTTTCTCAGAACTATTCTGTAGAATTTTAATGTAAATGATGTTGTTATATTGGACAATGTTTTATTAGTACCCATGTTTCGCATGCTTTGCATTCGTCGTTACTGGAAACACACACGTTTGTAATAAGCACAATTTGGTTTTCGGAGCAGTTGTTAATCCGTCTAAGGCATTCGTGACGTGGTTTTCCTTGAACAATCACATGGTAAAGACACCCATGCCACTAGTTTCGTTGTGCGGGAAAAGTTTAGAAAGAACTAGCACAATGAGATATCTGGGTGTGTTTTTTGACAGAAGCCTGAGTTTCAGGGAACATGTTGACCACATTATCAAAAGGGCAGGTAAAGGCTTAGCAGCAATGAAGGTTATGGCTGATGCGCAGTGTGAGCAAAGATTGTTATTTCTTTTGTACCAGGGTTTGGTTGTGGCTGTGGTGGAATATGCACTGGCAATTCTGACTCTTAGCCAAACTCAGATCGAAAGACTGGATAGAGTCCAGAATGCAGCAATGCGTATCATTCTGGGATGCACAAGAGACACATCGACAAGAGCTATGCGATACCTACTTGACTGCCCAACTGCTAAGCATATATTACAGTATTGCCGTGCACAGGCGTATCTTTAAATACATGCAGATAAGGAACACCCGTTGCATTCCGAGATACAGAAAGTTAAAGGCAGCAGACTCAAGAGAGGAAGGTCGTGGATGGGACGTGCTGAGGATGTAATACAAAGCGCGTGCAGATTACAGGATGTGGCAGCAGGTGCGGAATGGATAGGTCTACCCACAGATTTCGAAACTTGTTTGAGAGTAGTAATATCACTTAGCAGGGAATGCAGAGAATGGTGTCCCACAGCTGTGGAGAAAGAAGTGTAGGCTTTAATCAGTGAGAATACCAAAGAGGGGGATGTGATTATATACACTGATGGATCTGTAATTAGGCATGTTCGCAGTGCTTGGGCCTTTACAGCTCAGTGCGCAGGTAAAACGATCAAGGAGGAAAGTGGTGCCTTTGCGGCCACTACGAGTAGTATGACCATGGAGACTATGGCGGTGACCAAGGCATTTGAGTGGCTACGCACACAGAAAGTAACGCAGGTCTGCATCTTGAGTGACTCTATGAGTATGATTAAGAAGGTACAAGTGGGTCTCGTTCGCGAACAGTGGATTGAGGCCTTGAGAAATGCGAGCTTGAAAGCGGTTACATTTATTTTCGTGCCGGGACATGTGGGCGTTCGAGGCAATGAAAGAGCGGATCAACTGGCATCGTGTGCGATTGTGGCAAAGGGCGATGGGGCAATGGATCGCGCTGACGTTTTGAACTCCTTAAGAGATATAACACTCGAGAGTGAGGATAATGTGGATGATGATTCCTTTTCAATGGCTAGGATTAAAGATCAGGGATTGAAATGCGGTGTTGCTAGAGGTGAACATTTTGTAGGGCGCAGAAGAATGATGGTCAACCAGCATAGGACCGGTACTGTCAGCAGAAGTGTGATGGCGGATACACTCAAGGAGAGATCGGAGCAACTATGGATGTGTCCAGTTTGCAGTGATGATGATCCGACGACTAACTAACTAACTAACTAACAATTTGGTTCTTATTCTGTTCACAAGGGATATCATTCTAATTTCCAGTTTTTGTACACAGGAATCATGGTCAACCTACATATGAGTTTTTCATAATAATATTTTAAACATTTTAGACAGATGCATACAACAGAAAAAAGAAAAAACTATTTGTTTAATTGGTGTTTAAATTCAAGATGTAACAGGAGTACATTTCTTCTCTTTTTTTTTTTGGATACAATAATTAGTCTTCCACTTCTTCCAAGTCTGGTTTTCTTAATAAATGCTGCTGTATTTGAAAACTACTCAGTGCTCCCAGACATCTTTATGTGGATATCCATCTCCGTGGGCCAGTGTTCTTACCCTAACTAGTTTAGTGTATTGCAGTCTTGCAGAATATGTTCAGTGGTCTGTGCTGCCTGCCCACAAGGGCGCAGAGGTGATGAGACCAGTCTCAGTCTATTTAAGTGTCTGTTTAATCTGTTGTGCTTTGTTCTGAGGCGAAAGGTAATAACATGTTCTGCTCTGTCGAGATAGTGGTAATTGTCATTCGGGTGGTCAACTTTCCTGATGGTTTTAATGAGTGTCCTTTTTCTTGGTAGGCGATTTCTTGGTCTATTTGTCCCTGTGTTGCTCCATCCTTTGCCAGTCTGTCTGCCTTTTCAATTTCTTGGTATGCCACAGTGGGATGATAACTAATAAGGGGAGAATAATTAGTTGAAAAAATTTATTGACAATTGTTCTTATTATCTCTCTTTGATTATAAACGTAAAACCACCTTTCATAAAATGTCAAGTTCTCTGTTTACGGTGATTTAAATTAGTGGGTTAAAAAAAAACAACATTATGTTAAATCAAAGTGACTATCTAAGACACAATAGTCAAGTTTTCTTCCTGTAAACAGAGCCCTTTTTCTATCTCGTACAGTTCACGAAAGTAAGATTGCTGCCAAATAAGATGTCAAAATTAGGACCTATAAGAAAAGACAAAAACATTGCGTGGTGTTGACTGTGATATGTGTTTTAGATCAGTGGTCAACCCGAGTAATGTGTACTAAACTGTGTATGGTAGATTTATTATCAGCCCATGTAATGTAGACTGTGCTATGTATGATAGATCAGTGGTCAGCCTGTGTGATGTGGAGTGTGCTATGTATTATAGATCAGAGGTCAGTCCGTGTGGTGCGGAAACCAGAAAATGGAGCTCATATTAGTTGCACTATTACCTGACATGCACATCGTAAATGGTGACTAAGAAAGTTTTGAGGGTTGAGTTGGCTGACACATTCCATTGAGGGTCTAGTGATCCAGAAGTCACATGATTTCCTAGTCAAAAATGTGACATTAGCTTAAGGCTGGAGATGGATTTAGCTGATATGTCAAGATCAACTATCATTTGGAAAAGCAAAATCAATGCTATAGATTCATACATGTCTACAAGAACCATTACTTTCAATATTAAACGCATGCGGTTGCATCTGTGGGTATCACAAATGTCCCACTAGACAAACCAACCATGCAACAGAAAATCTTAGTAGATGACATGCCGTTATATTGAGACTCCTTTATGGAAGCTTGTAGCATGTCATCTATACAATTATAGACCTCCTCTGAGTAGAAACTCATTCAATGGGCATTGCACTGAGCTGAAGTCTCCTGGGTATGAAAGAAAGCTCACAAAAAAATTACTGCACTGCACATAGGAAGTAAGAGCTAATAGCGCACATTTCTTGTGGTTCCGAATCAGTCAATCAATATTAAATCGACAAATATATCTACTTGCATGGTTTATACTTCTATTGATAAAGGGGGGGGGGGTAACTCCCTTTCACTCTTAAGAAATCATTAAATGTTTTTTTATTGCTAGTAATTTAGCCAAATGGCGGGTGAACCCCCTCCCGTAACGATTTTTTTTTACAAAAAAAGGTAATCACCCATTTCTCAGTAAAAATATGGAATTATTTCATACAACAACGGAAGAATGCCTTTTTTACATTAGTTTTTTTAATGTAAAACCCCTTCCACATCGAAAACGTCACTACGGCCCTGATAGTTATCTATGGGCCTTTATGGAACAATGAACTCCACATCAAAATCCACTTAGTTGCTGCTTACGAACTGTTTGACAGGTAACAGTGTAGCTATTCTTTGCTCCCCTTCCAGTCCCGGCTAAACAAGCGCAGTTTTTATTCACTTCTCCCACCCAGGCCCGGTAACACAAGGGCAGTTTCTATTGGAAATTAAGTTCATTTAACTACCATTGCTTTCAGATTGTTCACTAGAAACAAATTGTCAAAGATATTCTTTCTTTTTAATTGTATCAAAGAACACATGTTAACTGTGTTGGAAATCTAATTTATTCATTGGATGATCCCATGACAGACTCCTGACAATCACATAATATTTTGAAATAATTTAATACGTCTACAGAAAATACGTTATGACCACTGATCTATGTATAAATAGATTTAAGCCTTTACAATCGCCTGCGCTTAGTGTTACCATGCCCCCGTGTCAAAAAGCTTGCCAAACTCGTAAACATGATCACACTTCTCTTGTTTTCACGAAGCTATACCAAGTGTGTTAATTCAATACGTGACATATTCGTTATATGCATATTATTAAACTGATAGAAACCGGGACACGTTACAACCGAGCGAGATATCAGGCAGCGATATAAAACCAAGACAATTCCCGTGAGACCGTGACTAACAGACATATCTGCCATTCACATAAACAAATGCATATTTCCGCTATTATAGTGAGAAATATATTTATCAAGTCAAAATATTTTAAGTTTACATTTAAAAAACTCAACCAACACAATATATGTTTTTATAGTGTGAATTTGCGTTATTTTTGAAAGTAAATGCTCTCTCAACCATTTAGTTTTTAAAACTCATAAACTGCAATTCCGTCTCCCCCTCCCCTCAGAAACGTGACAATGTACATATTCAGAGAATTGCAATAATGGTATTGACTAGATGTGATTCGAGAAGGAAAAAAAAATGACAAAAAAGTCGAATGAAGCACACAAAAAATACGTTTAAGTGTAAGGGTGTATTACAAATAATATTAAAATTTAAGTAATTACAAAGTTATTTCATGACAAAAAAGTCGAGTGAAGCACTTTCTAAGCAGCTCTCCTTTACCCCCGTAATCCTCTCTCGAGGCGGTATGACATAGCAGGCGCCGACATCGAAAGCCACTCGGACGCTGAGTATAGCTCACCACTCAGCTGAGCACGTTTATGCTGTTAACATTCCGTACGACCGAAAACTTCACCCCGGTGACTTCGTCCTGTCATATGGGGAGGAACCAGCCTAGATCCCAAGCGGTACTGTGACGAGCGAGCTGACTCGACACTGGCTGAACCTTGACCCCGCGGTGGAGTCTAAGACATGTGAACGATCGAGTACTGGTTCCCAAAAACAAGTCAAGAGCCAACTCGTAAAGTTCCGCGGGGAACTTGAACCTGATACGGACATTATCCCTTAACATCCATGAGTATATGTGCCACACATTTTGTTATGTTACCCATGACAACAGTGAGGGAAGAATGTCGCGCATATTGCTTTCAAAAAACGTTTTTATAAATAGGAGAACGGGGAAAAGTTACATAAAATCTTTCAAAATAAATTTGAGTTGTTCATTTAAATGATATTGCCAATTGTCAGATCAAAATTTGTGTGTTTTGATGATTTATTAATATCTCATACTTATTACCACCCTTGATTTTGGAGTACATGTCCGGCTATGTCCCTTTGTAAATAAATACTACTATCTTTAACTTCCGGTTCAAATAATGTTTTTGTTTTGCTGAATCAAGAACTGGTTGATCATTAATTTAACACATCAATATCGTAGAAATTAAATTGCTGAAACGTATTTAATGATTTCCATATTTACAGCATGATTCGTTCAACCTTATTTAATTCGATAATGAAGATGTAAAACAAATTGCAATGAAACGAGAGACATGGAATCTAAAATGTTGTTAGTTAGTAGATACACTTGGACCAAATTTTCAGAATTGTGCTACATTTCTACATAATTACAAATAATATACTATGTTATTTGGTTAGATAGCCCTTCAAAAATTCATTTCAACGATACCTCAACCAAGTCTGTACGTCAATCCTGAAAAAATGTTACATGTTTTTTTCTAATGAATTTGACATCAAAATAATTTACATTGAAACACATAGGAAAATATAAATAAAACTTGTGACCACAGTGTCAAAATGTATCCAAGCTGATAATTTGTAACTTATCTTTGTTATTTTCAATAATACAAGCCACAAACTATATGTTTTTTTGTTTGTGAAGACAAGACACATCTGTTGATCCTATTTCTATCATTTTTAGGTGCACGCAGAACTAATTAATATGAAAGAAGGCAGCAAATTAGCATAATTAAAAATGAAAATTAATTATCAAACTATTGAATATAATTAAATACCACAGAAATTATATATATTTGTGTTGGCAAAGACAAGACGCATCTGTTGAACCTATTTCTATAATTTTTAGGTGCACACAGAACTAATTAATATTAAAAATGGCAGCAAATTATTGAATATAATTACCGCCGAAGACGGATATGTTGGGCCATTGGCTCAAATAAAACGGCAACACAATGCATTTACATTCTCTGGACTACATCCTGCTGGAAATCTAGTTGCATCATAGTCCTGCTATAAGTGATATCCAGCGGGAGTTTGAGAATGAACGCTGAAGAAGAAGAAGAAGAATATCATTAAATACCACAGAAATTATATATATTTGTGTTGGAAAAGGCAAGACGCATCTGTTGATCCTATTTCTATCATTTTTAGGTGCGCACAGAACTAATTAATATTAAAAATGGCAGCAAATTAGCATAATTAAAATGATAATAAATTATAAAACTATTGAATATACTTAAATACCACAGAAATGATATATATTTGGGTTCAATACAAGAATCCGTGGACAAAACATGTGACAACATACCACTTTTTAATTTCATATGCTATTGCACTATCTCAGAAACTTAGAAAGTCATAACATAAATTACCGATCTAGCAATTTGCGCGCAATGAACTGGCTATCCACCTCCCACTCAGTGTGCAGTGCGCATGTCAAGTGGTCAGGGGCTCTCATCGCGCAATGTGTCGAATAGTGGACACGTCCGTATATGCAACATTAGGAATTTCATTCCGTCTATTTATGTTAGCTGTTTATTCCATAGAAACCTGTTCACTGGTTCTTGTATTGTACCTATATTTTTATTGGCATAGGCAAGACGCATCTGTTGATTCTATTTCTATAATTTTTAGGTGCGCACAGAATTAATTAATATTAAAAATTGAAGCAAATTAGCATAATAAAAATGAAAATAAATTATCAAACTATTGAATATAATTAAATACCACAGAAAGTATATATATTTGTGTTCATAAAAGTAAGATCCTAGGCTATTTCTACAATTTTTAGGTGCGTGCAGAACTAATTAATATGAAAAATGGCAGCAAATTAGCATATTGCTGCTAGAGTTTGATATGATGAGATATTGCTGCTAAAGTGCTATTCATAGATTCATCAATAGGTTTTACCCATCTCATCCCACTCACCCGTAACCCCAAATATTTAGGTAACTACAGCCTTGCTTAATTATGTATTTTAAAAATGCACTCATCTGCCTTCTAGATCAACGTTTGTATTAGCGTACATGACTTTCTTCTAGCTCACACATTCTGTCTTCTAGCTCACACACCTGTCTTCTAGTTCACACATATGTCTTCTAGCTCCTACATCTGTCTTCTAGCTCACACACATGTCTTCTAGCTCACACATCTGCCTTCTAGATCAACGCTTGTCTTAGCGCACACAACTGTCTTCTAGCTCACACATCTGTCTTCTAGCTCACACATCTGTCTTCTAGCTCACACATCTGTCTTCTAGATCAATGTTTGTCTTAGCACACACAACTGTCTTCTAGCTTACACATCTGTCATCTAGCTCACACATCTGTCTTCTAGCGCACACAACTGTCTTCTAGCTCACACATCTGTTTTCTAGTTCACACAACTGTCTTCTAGCTCACACATCTGTTTTCTAGTTCACACATCTGTCATCTAGTTCACACATATCATATAAGCTCACACATCTGTTTTCTAGTTCACATGACTATCTACTAGCTAACAAAGTTGTGTTCTTTCTGAAAACAGGACACTGAAGCTTAAAATTGACTTATTCAAACTTAAAGAACAAAGTGGAGTCAGGAAAGCAACTATAGACAGACTGATTATCCAGTTGAATAAACATGTACCTCCAACACTTGGTAATAATGTTGTCTCACTTTTCATGTTTATTTGATCACGTGAATATATTGTTGTTGACATACTTGTCACACTACAACTATTATATTTCATATACTATATATTCATCCAAGACTGGTAACATTACTTCTGTGTCTATGTAGACAGATAGCAGAACATGTCCTGCAAGACTACATTTCATTAAACCAGCTAAAGGAGGAACACTGGCCCACAGAGATGGATATTCACAGAAAGCTGTTAATTAATTTGGCAGACCATCTGACCTAGTTGCCTACCTATCATTGTACCCACTATATGTAGATTGCAGATTGTTCAGATGGTATGGGTAAAGTGTAAACAGAACATTGTAACTCAACAAGACAATCTATGGAGCGGCCACCGATATAGAAAACAGTCAGTCAATTGATATTGGAGAGGTTGCAGACTTTCTTTGTGGTGTGGAGGAATTGGCTGCCATGCTTATCCATGTGTATATACAATAGTGCCGTTCTTACCCATGGTTTTTGCTGTGTGTCTTGATAAAGGCTTTTTGGTTGAAACATCAGTTTGTGTGTTTTTATATGTGTTTACAGTGATTAGCAAACTTCATTGCGCTGTTCCAAGCTTTGCCTGATGGATTTCAGTTTTACTGCAGTCAGTACATATTATTGATCTTATCCATGTGTGATAATGTTGTACTACACATACATGATTGATGAATACAGACAGAATCTTGACAAATAATGGAGAAAATGGAACAATGGAAAAGCAGACCTTTAAATGAATCAACTGATATCAAATAAAGCCGGGAAGCATGATATTGTGTTCCCAGATAGATCTCTCCATGGTGGTGAGAAATATGTTCCATTCATACCACAGTCGGCACATAGGACAGAGGTTTTGATTCTCCATGTGTTGCGGTCCGCTGCCTGCAGTTTTAGTTCTTGTATGGTCCTGCAGCCTGTTACTTCCCCTTCTTTAAGCATGGTGTTTTTTAGGTTTACTTTACTCCTTTCTCGTTTTATTTTACCCTCAGGCATCCATGTAAGGGCTTGTTGGTTTATTCTCTTTTCACCTAGTCTTAAAACATAACCGAGGTGTTTCCATCTGCGTTTTCTTATGACGTTTGAAACATATTCTTGGTGTGCTTTCTTTCTTAAATCACTATTTGTGACGAAATCGCTCCATTTTATGTTCATAAGTTTCCGGAGACATTTGTTTTCAAAGCTGTTTAATTTTTGATCTGTGAATTGATTTCCAGCTTTCTCTTTCATATGTTAATACTGAGACAATATAGGAGTTGAATAGCTTTAGCTTGGTGTTTCTTCCTAGATCTTTTGACTTTCAGATATTAGTTTGGTAAATGTGCTAGCTGCAACTGCTATGCGTGTATTTATTTCTTTCATTGAGTCTCCATCAACAAAAATTTGGCCACCCAAGTAATTAAAGTTGAAACTTTTTCCAGTATTTGGTTATTTACTGAGATGTTATTTGTTGAACTGGTAAGTCCCGTGATTTTTGATTTATCTGGAAATATGAGAAAAATCTGGCTTGGGGTTTATTATAACTATTGATATTGAGAGTTCTCATGGAGCACAATGGGAAATACAGAATAATTGCTTCAATTATGATGGTTGGGGTTAAAATCAATACTATAAGTCTTTAATGCTTCATGGTTTACAACTTGTCTGTGATAGCTGCTCCTTTTGACAATATTCAAATAAACAAAATATTCAGAACAGCCATTGTCAAAACTATAACTATTTCTAAACTTCTGGGTATCACATTGATCTATTGCCTGGGTGTGCTGATATTTGTAGTAATAAGAGAGCAGACAGACTTGTATCTGTGAATTTAAGATAAACACTGGTGATGTACTGAAGTTTGTGGTCACTTGCTGGAGTGGACAATGGGATAGATGAGGTATCCAGGAGGTATCCATGCTGCATCCAAGGCAATTCAGTATCTCCTTCTTCTTCGTTCATTCTCAAACTCCTCCAAATTAGCAGGATGTAGTCCAGAGAACGGAATGTCTTGTGTCATGGTTTACAGCAATGATGCAATATCTGCGCCTTTCGGTCTGACACATATGACTTTAGCTTAGCTTTGAGTCATGTTGACCCTATATGGAATGGGACAGCCAACTCCATCCCATAACCTCCTTAGTCGCCTCTTACAACATGCATGAAAGGTAAACAATGTTGCTGTTCTTTACTTTCCTCTCAGACCTTGGTAACACATGGGCGGCAATTCAATATTATTTATGGTATAAATAGAACTGAGAACACATCGAGTAGAATTAAGTGTGTTTATCCAGCTAGCTAGCCATGGGGACTATCAGCATGCAAATTCTTCGACATCTTCTCAGGGAGATGTAGAATTGTGGGTTTGCCGTGAAGTACAATAACATGGATTAACCAATAGCTTCTTTAATGTGATATTTCTTTAGCAGAACATCATCAAGCACTGCTACTCTCTGTTCTGTGCAACCATCATTAAGCACTGCTACTCTCTGTTCTGTGCAACCATCATAATTTCTCCAGTGTCATATTAAGGAGGCCCTTTTCTTCTGCGTTCTTTTTCAAACTCCTTCAGATTAACAGGATGTAGTCTGGAGAATTAAATGCACTGTGTCATGGCTTGCAGCTTGGCTGTGATATCTTGGCCATTGGACCTGATACATTTGACTTTAGCATAGCTTCTGTGTCATTTGACCCTGTAAGGGATGTGACAGCCAACTTCACCCCCTAAAAGCCTGAGTCACCTCTTACAACATGCATGACATGTAAAAATTTCACTATTATATTCTCCCCTTTCAGGCCGGGCAACAAGGACGAAGAAGGTCCTTGATAGAATCTTTTTTGTCTATTCATTTATTCCTACGGATTAACTGTCTGTCAATATTTGATGTAAGTAAAACTGAAACTCTACATCTTTTGAAATGTTTGATCTCTTCTATTCTATGACCCTTTTTGTATTATTAAAGTAAATATTAAATGTTTGCAATGAATAAATCATCAATCCACAGACAAAAGTCCACAAGTAAAAAAGTACAAAGAGGAGTTTATTGGAGGTCGTAGAAGCTCATATTCAAGGTAGTAACAATATCAGTGTATTTGTTGTCCTCTATTGTGTTATATTTCTTATACTATATATTCATCCAAACCTGGTAACATTACATCTGTGTCCATGTGGGCAGACAATGGAACATATCCTGCAAGACTGCATTTCACTAAACCAGTTAAATGAGGAACGCTGGCCTATAGAGACGGATATCTACAGAAAGATGTTAATTAATTTTGGCAGACCATCTGACCCAGTTGGCAGATGTTTTTTTTTCACGTTTTGATACAGACCACAGAGTTTGATGAATCCATTCGCTTGAAGTGTTTTCTAGTGCTCTTTGGGCACTCTTCTTCTGTGTTCGTTCTTAAACTCCTGCATATTAGCAGGATGCAATCCGGAGACTGCATGATCATCCTGTCATGTTCGTCTGTCATAGTCGATAATGATGATTTGGGATCAACTGTAAAAGGTAAAGGTAATATGAGTTATGAACCAGTTTCATAACACACGGTTTCCCATAAGTGCTCATCTGTCTAGTCAGTGGTTGACCAGAAACCCCAAACCAGCTGCTCACATCTTATGATGTCAACATTGTTATGCAGTGGATTCCTGGCCACTCAAACACACCTGGTAATGATAAGGCAGACAGACTAGCAAAGAGGGCAGCACAAAAACAGCCTTATACAGAAACAGCAATGCACACAGTTAAAATGATTCTGAAATCTGTGAACAAAGAAAATTGGATGAACAGATGGGCCATGGGAAACACTGGGAGGGAAATCTATAAATATATGACCAGCCCAAATCCTAAAGACAATATCAACCTCCTGGAAAGAAAAGACCAGAGTATCATATTCCGACTGCGCACACAACATGTACAGCTTAACAATCACCTGAACAGAATACAACCACAACACACTCCAGGGTCCAGGCTGTGCACTCATCCATATGAAACTGTTGACCACCACCTTTTTGAGTCATCCAGCGCTGGATGACATCAGGAAAATGCTTCTCCCTCCAGGGCCAGATAAATGGAACACATTATATGGAACAAAACAACAACTCACAAACACATGCATATATCACACAATGGCATTGGGTCAAAGGGCATGAGCCCATGGACCGCTGGATCAGCAACCAACCAACCAGAAACCCCCATCAAAGATGGATGTGTCATATTATTGGTGTAAATAAAACGCGACTCAACGCAGAGAATTTCCATTCTCTGGACTAAGTTCTGCTGGAAATTTAGTAGGACCATTGTTCTGCTGCAAGAGATATCCATTGGAAGTTTTGGAATGAAGAAAAAGACAAGAAACCTCCTGAAGAGGGTCCTCGACAACACTTGCTAAATTAATATGGCACCTTCCCAGAGTTTGAGCCCTGGTATCCAACTTTCTCATGTCTGGTTTAACCATGGGAGTAATTTTTATTTAAACCACGAATAATGAATCGACCCATGTGACGTCAGTGACCCACAAAGCTGTACTAAATTTGGTTTGTTGTACTGAAAGGAGCAGATATCTCAGACAGCTGTAAACCTTGATTTGGCAGATTCTGTTCTCCAGAATACATCCTGATAGTTTACAAGAGTTTGAGAATGAATGCAGAAGAAGAAGTAACGGTTCATGCCTGGAACGTGTGCCTACCAATGTTTACAGCGCTCATAGATTTTAAAGAATTGTCTGGTCATAATTTTTTAATAGCTATAGTTTGTGACATTGCAGAATGCAATTGTTTAGTAGTTTGAAGCCAGGGAAATAATTAACGAAAATAGGAAGAACACAGTTTTTGAAACACAGCAGGAGGGGGTAGGGATAGAATTAGAATTAGTTGTAAGTAAAGGTAGGCCCTATGGCAGCCACCTGATGTCACGGATGAATATAACTTCATGCACTAAGCCACAGCAGCTATTAATTGGGGTGGCCAGTTCCCTTTCTTACTGTCTTTACCTCCACTAACTCATGTGTCAGGTACCCTATTACAGCTGAGTCGACAGGAGGAGTGGTCGTGTCCAGCGAGAAATCACAACATGAATTTTTGTTTGTCAGGACAAGGTTTCGAACCTGGTATGCTGTAATCCAGTGATAGCAAGCAAGCTCACTATCAACTAGGCTACTATGCTCCTCAGAATTAGTTTTAACACTGCACCTAACACCTCTCCCCTCCAAACTCTAGCATTATCCCTTCTCATTAAATCATGGCATAATTTTACCAATATTAGCCATTTTTGTAGTTTGTGGCGACACGCTCTGCAAGTGATGTAAAATTATTGACTACATGAAAACTGTGTACACCATAACAAACTTTCAATGAACCTGTGCATAATTTCTGAATTTGTTCTATTTCTGCTTATAGACGAACTATTACATAGGCACGTGTTCCAGACAAGAACAGACGTGACATTATTCTATTGATCTGCTGATGCCCAAAAGGGGATCAAAGTATAGCAACCTTGTGACCTGCTATGCATGTTGTAAGAGACAGCTAAGGAGCTTTAGGGGTGTATTTTTCTATCCTATCACATGGGTCAAAGTGACCATAAAGCCATGTCAAAGAATGAGTCTAGAGAACTGAGTTCATTATGTGTGGTTTACAGCTTATCTGCGATATCTCGTCTTTCTGCGACACATTCCAACTTCAGAATGACTTCTGGGTTACTTTAGTATTCTATGGGATGGATCAAGACAACCCCAAATTTCCTTATTCATCTTTAACAACATACATGGCAGGTCATAGTTTTGCTATTCTGCGCAACACTTTAAGTCAACATACTGGGGGCAACTAAATCTTCATATCCATGACTAGGGGCTGGCTGTGATGTGTACTGACCCAAATAAAACATTAATTAAAGTCAATATTATTAATTTGAAGATTTGTCACAACTTTATAATTTTCTAGGTTGATCTCCTTAGTGTAATGGGGTTAAGCTGTTCACCTTGAGTTCAAGAGGTCATGAGTTCGAATCTGACTCATGTCATTTTGTGTATAAAGTGGATTTTTTCAGAGATCCCTGTGGGTTATCACTTGAAGCTATGGAGTTACGTGATATGAGTGGTACTCTTGGCATGTGGCATGCCACTTTGTTGAGAGTGATGAGTATATATGGGAAACCGAGTACAGTGAAGTCAATCCTTTACAACATTTGAACCCTTTTTTTTAACTTTTCTAATTTTCAGATGATGAGAGATAAAAAAGACAGAAAGTAGAACAGACTGCAGATAAGCTTCAACAAATGACTTCAGTAGTGGAATCAGTAGTGGAATATGTCGAGTGGAAAAGAAAAATATTAGCTAAAGCTGCTGAAACCTCGCGATGCTTTACTAACCTTATTGCCCATGAATGGAAACAATCAGGGCTTCATGATTGGGGTGCCCAAAGAGGAAGCTTATGGGGTGTACTTTGCTGTCCTATTACATGGGTTCTCCAATTGTGTTGTTAAATGTTGTGGGTGAAGTTGGAGTTGTCAGACTTTGGCAATTGTCAGCGCGTGTCTCTTTAAGGTTTCTTTGATTGTCTCCATCCATCTAATTCTTGGTCTTCCTTGTTCCCTGTAGCCCGATCTTCAGCTGTTGTATGCACAAAGTGCTGGTTGCTTTGGTTCTATTCTAATGATGTGACTAAACCACCTTGTTTGCTGTCTCTCAATGTAGTCTTGAGATGGTTTTTATTTCTTCTCTGATATCTTCATTTCTCCATTGGTCTCAATGTTTGATACTTTTAACTTTTCTCAAACATCTCATTTCTCGCAAATGTATTGTTAAAACCATACTTTGCAAGGTGATTTGGTGCCACTGCAATGGGCCTGGTTCGATTCCCATTAGTCTCAAGAATTTTCACCCCTTGGGGGACTATGTGCTAAAGATTTCAATGTGGTACCCTTATGACCCTGATGGGTGCAGGTTTATAAATAAAATAGATATTTAATGTAAATAAAATTGTTGAAGATTATATGAAGTACTTTGTAATTTTTTTTAACCACAATGAATGACAGAATTATATCAAAGAATGATTGTCCAGATTTAGAGACACGTCTCAGAAATAAGAGATTTCTTCTACATCAATCGGTCTGATTCTGAAATATTTTTGAGTCATGACCCCATTTTATAGAAACAATCTGATCTGCAACTCCATTTTACGAAACAAAGTTACCAGAATACATTAAAACAAGGTCTTGATATAGTTAGAAGAAAACATACAAAATTACAGCTTTTTGCGTCTTTACAGATGGTCGAAAAGCTGGCCAGTGCAATATTTCATATGAACAAGGAGACCCTCAAATTAATTAAATTGCCAAAATGCATAGTGTCTATGTTTCACACGATGTCTTTCCTAGGCAAGTTTTATTGGTTGGTTGGTTGCTGATCCAGCGGTCCATGGGCTCATGCCCTTTGATCCAATGCCATTGTGTGATATATGCATGTGTTTGTGAGCTGTTGTTTTGTTCCAAATAATGTGTTCCATTTATCTAGCCCTGGAGGGAGAAGCATTTTCCTGATGTCATCCAGTGCTGTGCATTTAAAAAGGTTGCGGTCAACATTTTCATAGGGATGAGTGCACAGTCGACACTCTGGATTGTGTGTTGTGGTTGTATTCTGCTCAGGTGATTGTTAAGCTGTACATGTTGTGTGGTGTGCAGTCGGAAGATGATACTCTGGTCTTTTCTTCCCAGGAGGTTGATGTTATCTTTAGGATTTGGGCTGGTCATATATTTATAGATTTCCCTCCCAGTGTTTCCCATAGCTCATCTGTTCACCCAATTTTCTTTATTCACAGATTTCAGCATCATTTTAACTTTGTGCATGTTTGTTTATGTATATGGCTGTTCTTGTTGAGCTCCCATCTTTGCTAGTCTGTCTGCCTTGTCATTGCGAGGTGTGTTTGAGTGGCCAGATATCCACTGCATAACAATGTAAGTAGCTGGTTGGCATGGTGATATATTTCCACCAGCTCAGGCTTACAATGTCCATCACATTCTAGTGCTTGAAGAGTGAACATAGAATCTGTGAAAATAACAATGTTTTGAACTTTTGATGGAAAGGCATCAAATATTGTCTTCAGGTGGTACAATGCAACTTCTAGTGCTGTTATTTCGGCTTCATAGTTAGAACATATCTCCCCACAGGCATCAAACAACTCATCAGATGTTTTGTCTGGATATTCTATATAGACACCATAACCTGCTTTGATGGTAGTTTTGAAAGCAGACCCATCAGTATAGACATGAATCTATTGTTCTGGGTAGGTGTCTATTGTTTTCTGTGTTGCTTTCATAAGACTTACTGGGTCGGAACTTTTCGGTGCATTATTTCTTAATTGTGTCTTGATTTCCAGCAATTTAAAACCTGCATGTGGTGATAAAACATTTTTCTACTCTTTGCAGTTCTTGTCTCTTGTCTGGGGGGGTGATAGCTGCCTTTTATTTCATCAACATGGCTCAGGACTGACTTTTGTTTTATTCTGTGGTTTGGTAGCCAGTTTTTACAAGATGTTTCTACAAATGTAGAACCCCTTGAGATGTGGAGAGATATGGCTTCAATGGAGACTTATGAAAGAAGCAAAAAAATGAACAAAGACCACCCAAATAAACAAGCCAGTTTTATTAAGATGCTGCTTTATCAATTTTTACTTGGAGGCTTTGAATGATAGTTTAAACAAGAAAAAATGATCAGCCTTTTGATATAAATGTTGAAAATGTTTTGTGTATTGTAATTTGTAGGTTTTCTTGTTTACATCATAACACTCTAGTTTTAGTGATAGTTCGTCGTGTCTAAGTGGACCATTCTAAAAACATGTGTTTTACGTAAGTAGATTTTTAGATAAATTTAAACAAGATTAAATGTGAAAGCAGATATGCTTTCAAAATAGGCAAAAAATTGCCAAATATTTGGTTTTTTGCATTCTTTCTCAAAATCGATTGGTAGAATGTAGTCTATAGAACAGAATGCATGTGTCATGGTCTAGAGCCTTGTTGAGATATCTGCACCATTTGGCCTGTCATATTCAACTTAATCATGAGCCAGATATTTAAAATGGCAACCCTGTGAAAGAGATAGAAACCCTGTGAAAGAGATGGCAACCCTGTGAAAGAGATGGAAACCCTGTGAAAGAGATGACAACCATGTGAAAGATATAGAAACCCTGTGAGAAAGATAGAAATCTTGTGCAAGAGATAGAAACCTCGTGAAAGAGATAGAAACCTCATGAAAGAGATAGAAACCCTGTGAAAGAGATAGCAACCCTATGCAAGAGATAGAAACTTCATGAAAGAAATAGAAACCAAGTGAAAGAGATAGAAACCCTGTGAAAGAGATAGAAACCTTGTGAGAGGGATAGAAACCCCATGAAAGAGATAGAAACCTTATGAAAGAGATAGAAACTTCGTGAAAGAAATAGAAACCCTGTGAAAGAGATAGAAAGCTTGTGAAAGAGATGAAAACCCTGTGAAAGAGATGGAAACCCAGTGAAAGAGATAGAAACCTTTTGAAAGAGATGGAAACCTCGTGAAAGAGATGGAAACCTCGTGAAAGAGAGAAACCATGTGAAAGAGATAAAAAACCCGTGAAAGAGATGGACACCCTGTGAAATATCGAAACTATAAACAGATAGAAACCCCGTGAAAGAGATGGCAACAATCTGAAAGAGATGGCAACCTCGTGAAAGAGATAGAAACCCTGTGAAAGAGATAGAAACCCCGTGGAAGAGATAGAAGATGGAGATCCGTTGCAGTCAACGCTTGAAAATTAGACTTGAAATAGCCACGACTGCAATGCCCAGATTAAAAACCATATGGGAGAGCAGAATAAGTACATCAGTGAAGATACGCCTAGATACCATTGTATGCAATGTGTACCATTATAGGTCATGTCGTGGTGTGAGACTCGGAATTGGGCGAGAGGTTCACGCTGTCGGTGAACGACACCTCGGCTAAGAAGACAAAAGCGCCATGGTCCAACTCTTCTTGTGGATGAGAAAAGGTTCAGCATCCGATGGGCATAGGCACAGAACGTCGAATTACACGAGGCAGGTTCACAGACGGCGGAACACCTCGCGCGAGATAGACGTGAACGACAATCGTCTTGGCGAAGTCACTACACACCCACGTGACTGTCGACAGATAGGGAAGCCTACTACCCGAATTAAAGGCATGACAAAAACGGATGTGCTGGACCTCGGATGTCTAGACCACAAAGTGAGCCAATCGAGGTACAAATAACACAGTTCAACTGTGGAACTTGTGGCACAACGTACTTCGCTCTCGCTGGCGGAAATCTCACGATTTATTCGTTGTGGTTATAAGAGAATGAACGCAGACGAAGAAGAATAGGCCATGCATACCATATGTACCAATATAGAACTATAAATCTAAAAAGAAATACATTTTCTATTTGTATGGGTACACAGATTTCTAGTTAAGATGTTGAGAAGAATATGCTATGTAATATGTCACTGTCATTAGAAGCGCTGAAGAGTTTCATGGCTAGGCATATATCAATAAATTAATAAACCGTAACCCTTCAGGGTCGTAGGGGTGCCATATTGGTTGCTTCAGCACACAGAGTCCTCCAGCGAATTATATCCTCAGCGATGCGGATGAGTGGGGAAATATATTGTCCTGTCCATTCCTTGATGTTGTCTATCCATGCCTTTATTTTCCCTCCTCTGCCCCTCCACCCCCTTCGACAGTTCCCTGTAGTATTGTTTTTGACAAGGAATCATGTCTGCATACATGTCCGAACCATGCTAGTTTTCGTCGTTTCACTATTGAAAGAAATGGTTCCTGAACTCCTGCACACATCTCTACTTTATTTCTTACGTACACATTGGTCTTATGTTCCCTATAGGAAATTCGTAGAATTTGTCTGTAGCATTTATACTCGAAAGACTGTAATCTTCTCAGGCCTATATAGTATATAGTGGACCTACCACTGGCTCTAAAATATTTATGCTAAGTTTGGCAATAAATAAACAGGATAGTGGGAAAATTAGAGGCAACAGTGATGTGGTTATATAGAGGAAAGTGTTGACAAGACATAGAGGATTTATTTAATTGTAGTTGGATTATCCCATATGTATTCCGTCCTTCTCAACAAAGCGATACGCGCCAGCCGAGAGTTATAGCTAAAATTGCTATTATTCATAGGTAGGTAGGTTAATGCCCTTTCAACCAGCGGACAAAGTTCAATTAGGCTATATCAGGACACAAGCTATAATTCACAGGGGATTTCCGCCATCTTTGTTAGCATATTCTTCCCCGTGTCCTTGAGTGATGGGCGTGCCGAGGGGGTTGCGGTCGCACAGGTCATCAAAATGCTCCTCAAAATAATGAAAACATTGAAATGGGATTTAGGTGTCTTTGCCATGCCAAAGTTGATGCCCCGCAACCAGTGGCTTAACGAGAGGGGGCGGACCGCCCCGGGCAGCACCATCAGGAGTGCGGAAAATGTATTTTCTTCCAGGCTTTCACAATCACTGCCCTTTTTTTTTTAATGTCACATTGGCGGAAAATTATGATTCCGCCCCGGGCGCCATTGACCCACGCTACGCCACTGTTTGGTCGGTGAGAATGCCAAAGAGGGGGATGTGATTATATATACTGATGAATCTGTGATTAGACACTCTGTGATTCACAGTGGTTGGACTTTCACAGCTCAGTGCGCATGTAAAACGATCAGGAAGGAGAGTGGGGCCTTTGCGGTTACTAGGAGTAGCATGACCATGGAGACTATGGCAGTGACCATGACATTCGAATGAGTATGCACAAAGAAGGTAATGCAGGTCTGCATCTTGAGTGACTATGAGTATGATTAGGAAGGTACAAGTGGGTCTCGTTCGCTAACAGTGGATTGAGGCCTTGAGAAAGGCGAGGCTGACAGTGGTTACATTTATTTTCGTGCCGGGACATGTGGGTGTTCGAGGTAATGAAAGAGCAGATCAACTGGTGTCATGCGCGGTTGTGGCACAGGGAATGGGGCAATGAATCGAGCTG
The DNA here is from genome assembly GCA_034231615.1 of Meghimatium bilineatum. Lineage (NCBI taxonomy): Eukaryota > Metazoa > Mollusca > Gastropoda > Stylommatophora > Philomycidae > Meghimatium > Meghimatium bilineatum. Next base: position 25,761,818 of record CM067316.1, read on the forward strand.
ACGTTTTATATAGCACGCCGGCCATGTGTACATGTGGACAGGCAGCACAGAGTGCCAAACATATACTTCAAGAGTGTTCTGAGCATGAAACGCTGAGGCAGACATATTGGCCAGAGGAAACAACACTGGAATCAAAACTCTATGGGACACTGTATGAACTACAAAAGACAGTGAGTTTTATTAAGGAGACAGAATTACAGATATAGACATGTTTCAAGTGAACGAAAGAAGAAGAAGATATAGCACGCGAGGGTGAGACTAGTGAGGATGATGATTTCTTTTCAATGGCCATGATTAAAGGACAGGGTTTGAAATGCGGTGATGATAGACGTGAAGATTTTGGAGGGCGCAGAAGAATGATGGTCAACCAGCATAGGACCGGTACTATCAGTAGAAATGTAATGGCTAATACACCCAGGGGCTGGTTGGGATATTACCCCCCCCCCCCTTTAGCAAATTGGATTAGGGTATGATATTTAGTACTAGGTGCTACACAAAAAAGACTGGTAAAAACCACCCCATCACAAATAAACGATTTTTCACGAAAAGGGCATCACATTTTTCATCAGAAAGATATAATATTTGAAAACACGAGAATGAACTTTAATTTTATTAGATAATTCCCCCCCCCCCAAGAGAACATATCTACGACCCTGACAAAGGCACACTGCATAGTCTATTATTTATTTTTATGAATGTTACCCTATTCTGTTTCTTATCTCTATTGAGCTTTCTTCCATCTGCTGTCATTGGTTTTTTTTTCTAAATACTTGAATTGATGATTCACCTCTGACATGTGAGATGAAATGCTTGAGGAAAGCTGCCGGGGTCACCAGACTTGATAGATTACGAAATGAATATATAAGGGAAAGAATATGTATAACATCTTGTACAGATTACATAGAGAGAGAGAGAGAGAGAGAGAGAGAGAACAGATCAAGTGGTTTGGCCACATTATGAGAATGCATCACGAAAAGTTGCCCGTACAAGCATATAACCAAATGAGATCAGGGTACAAAGCCAGAGGAAGACCACGGAAAAGATGGATAGAAAACGTCAGGAACATCCTGAACAGACACGGTCATAGCACAGCCGAGGCCAGGCCACACATCTGGCTTTAGAACGCAAGTTCGAGCTCCAGTCACCCCTACGCTTAACGGCAAGAGTGGATCACAAACCACCCTGGGAAAGACAATCGACAATATAAAAAAAATAGTATTGACTCATTTACAACTTTCTATCTTTAAATTTGGTGGTCATTCCATGTCCGAACTGTCCAAGAACATTTACAGCTCGAATATGGCTCTTTAGCCATCTACGAACTATTATGTATGGTTATAGTTCTTAATGAATTTTCGAAAGTGGATGTAAAAAATGATCATCATCACTTATGATGGACGAACACACATATTTAAATAGAAGCCCAAGCAGTCAGTACAGTAGGCAAGGGAAACCACTCTTATCATTCCTCATTCAACATTGTTGCTTTTATACACTCAAATGTGATTTCTTTAGAACTGCATGTAATGTTAATACGAATATAGTAGAGCGAATAGATTGTACAATTTATGGGGATCGAGGCTAACAACAGCAGTCAGCGTCTTAGTAAAATAAATTAAGAATTGGCTCACTGGATTTCTAAATTATTTTGTAGTCCTATCCATTTCATTTTCAGGCATTCCTTCACCTTCGACTTCTCAGCGCTAGTGTGTCAGTGTCCCAGTAGCGTGTAGAGTAGTGGTAGTAATCACACTATCTATCTTACTTACTAAGTGTGGTGAGACTCCCAGTGTTTGTACTGTAGCCGCTATCTGTACACTACACAGTGTACAGTATTATATGATAATTGATGTACATGTTCTATAACTATACTATACTGATAATACTCAGTGGACTAACTAATCTAATGCATTTCTCATTTGATTGGGAGTCTCCAAAAAAATTAGAAGAATAAACAATAAGAGTCTAAATATAATATAAATAATAATATAAATATTATTTTCTTCATAATGTCGCGACTACCACCATTACCAACTATTAATGAGATTATTCGGATATACGGATTATCTGCAAGAAAAAAATTGTCACAAAACTTTTTGCTGGACTCTAATTTAACAAGTAAAATTGTGCGGTCAGCAGGAAAGTTAGATGGTTGTACTGTTATTGAAGTAGGACCTGGTCCTGGTGGAATCACAAGGTCTATTCTCAACACAAATGCAAACAGAGTGATTGTTATTGAAAAGGACACACGATTTTTGCCAAGTTTAAAGGTATTGGATACTATAAGTTAATGTCATAAGTGGCCTATGATTAGACCTATTAATAACAATGACCAATATAATATAAATTAGGCTTAAGTTATCCACATCACATCCTGTGACACCACATACTAATAAAATATCAGTAAGCCTCTATATATGGTGCCTATGGTTAAAATTGCTTTTAGGTCTTCACTGTGCTATAAATAGCACACTGTTTACATTTTTCAACTACCTGATGTCATGGATTTCCATGGAACACCAATGAAATCGATGGATGCAGTGACGTCACATCTCCCGACGCAGACGAGAATTTTTAGAAAACTTAACTTAAGTCGGTTAAATATCACAGCTGCAGCACATCCTACACCTACCCTAATTCTAAATACTAAAACCATAATTCTAAATACTAATTCTAACCCTACCCCTCATTCAATCACACGCTGTGCATGCCCAATCACACTGAAAAGGTTAGGTAATACCTCTCAGTAGAATGAAACTAGAACAAAGGTCACAGTGAAGACCCAAAAGAAATTTCAGTCGGTACCTACATATATGCGTCTACATTAACAGTCACTGATGCTCCCATGATAACATTGGCTTGCTACTGATACTGATCTTCATTGTTCTTCAGTCATATATCAGGTTACAACGTGAATAGCTTCAGGTCATACATGGAACCACTCAAGTCTGGAAGTAGTGCTGTCTCAGTAGGCCATATTTTCTCCCTCTGTTGATAGAGTTGACATGCATGAAGAAGAATTGTGTTCTTCTGTCTCTGGTTTCAGTCCACAGTTTCACAGGTCTATCTTGCCAATTTTCAGCTTTCTGAACATGTGACTTCTCAGTCTGATGTGGCCAATTTGTAGTCTGAAGACAATGATTTGCTCCTAATGTGACATTTGGTTCTGCATTTGGGTACATCTGCTTCCACTTTTACTTATATTCTGCTTTTATCAGAGTTTTATTCAGGAGACAGAATTACAGATATAGATATGTTTTAAGTGAACGAAAGAAGAAGAATAGTATGTAATATCATTTTCTATTTGTTCTAGTGGTCCCCTTTCCTTTTCAGATCAGTTTTTTCATTTCCAAGTATGCAACAATGACCAGGGATTCACTGCACTACAGTATTATTTCGTTGGTGGTACTGCTGAGGTGTAGTAAGCAGGCTGTAATTTCATTCATGCTCATGTTTTTTTGGAATTTTCATTGCTTGCAATACAGACTTTGCATCAGTTAGAAAGACTAGATATCTGGTATGATTCAGTAAACAATTTATGAGCATTTTGGCTGCCTCTGTTATGGCTTCCATTTCTGCATTGAAATTTGTGGAATTTTGCCTGTGGGTATTAAATTTTCTATTTCTTTTCCATCTGGAGTTACTATATGTATTTCCACTCCTCCATCAAATAATGTTTCTTTTGCTGATCCATCTGTATATACATGTCCATATATATCCTTTGGGTATGCTTTCTGTATGTGGTTCTGAGTTGTCTCTTTTAAAAACGTGTATTGGATTTTCGTTTTTGAAATAATTGACTACCTGTGTAACTACTCCTGCACAAGTTGATTAGATGTTGTGGAACTCCATAATTGTATAGTATTTTCTGTAGTTGTTTTCTGTCTACTCTGTCAAAGGTTTTTTTTATTGTCAATATAAAAGCCTTGGTTGTTTTCTGTTGTTTATCTGCCAGTTGTCTGAGTGTAAAAATGGCATCTGTAGAGTTCTTATTCTTACAGAATCCAATTTGAGTGTTGTTAAAGCTGCGGTCTGATGAATTCTCATAATCTTCTTTCTAGAATCCTGTTGAAATTTTTCCAGTGTGGCTTAGAATTGAATTATCTCTGTATTATGAAAGATGAAGTGTTCTTACAAAGCAATAATCATACAGGGCCTACCTGATGTTCAATTCTCATGAAATTGCATAATTCCTGTATTTTAATTTAAAAATAATATGTGTTAACTTATTATGTGATTCTCATCCGTCGTTAAATGTCACCAGTGCAATTATTCAATCTAGAATTGACCTCATTAAGATAGTATCATCTAAGATACCAGTCAACCTATATTGCTTTTCCTTAAAATGTAAACAACATTTTCAGCTGTAGTTGGCTGTGTAACCCATGGTTGGTTGGTTGGTTGCTGGATCCAGTGGTCCATGGGCTCATGCCCTTTGACCTAATGCCATTAAAATGGCATTATATTGCTGGGAAGTCTGTGGATTTTTGGCCCACCTCGAGACAGAGCCAGAGAATAACTATCACACCTCCAGGAGGGTAGGTTTCAACCTATGCACTGCTCCCAGCCACTGTAGCCAAGATAGGGTTCACTGTGCTCATTCCCCGCCACCAATTGACTACTGGTTATGCCGAACTTCTCTATTGCTCCAGGCATGCAACCAAATGTTCAAGTCAAAAGGATTGTCACGTCCTGAGTCACTGTGTCCCTATGATGGGTCCCAGCCATAGGAAAAATCAGTGCTGTCAGTTTCCTCCTCCCCAGTGCTGCACAGTACATATCTGGCTCCCTCCCAACCACAGAGAGTGCATACATATATATTCAAGTAAACATGAAACACATTTCAACTACAAAATAAGAAGCATAATTGTATAGATGACATGCCATGAAGCTTCTGTAAGAAGATAACCTCAATATAAAGGCATGTCACCCACTAAGGTTTTCTGTTGCATGGATGGTTTGTCTAGTGGGCCATTGGTGAGACCCACAGACGCAAACACATGCGTCCTGTAACCCATACATCACTGCATTTTGGCAAATTCCAAATTAAAGACTTTCCTGGCACTCTAGATGTATTCTATGACAGGTTCTAGGAAAAATACAATTTTACAAACACACTCAACATTTAGGCCTACTAATTTACTGTATGGATTGCTAAGTCAACTTAAAGAGGATCTGCACTTTTTAAAGAATGACTTGGAGCTGCCAAGAGTAGACTCAGCAGTATTTGGATATCGACAAAATGGGACAGATTCTACAATACCATTTTGCAAAGTTTGTAATAAGGATATTAAAGAAGTGACTTCAATACAGAGCATTTCAAATGAAAAATCCTACAGAAGATGGATCATGTTGAGCTATTGGCGCAAATAAAATGGTGACAAAACGCATTTCTATTCTCTGGACTACATCATATTGGAAATCTAGTATAAACATTGTCCTGCCACAGGAGAGATCCAGCGGGAGTTTAGAATAAAAGCTGAATAAGAAGAAGAAATGACCAATAAATTAGAGTATAGAAGAATCTAATGATTTTTTAATTATTGATTGTGATTTCTGTATTGACTGAGTGGGTTATAATTATAAATATATTTATCTGTTCTTTTTTTCCTATTTGTATGATTTTTAAATAACTTTTTTCAGGGTTCCATCTTAATAGGCTGACACATATACACCATTAAATTGCATCTATTGCTAATAACTAGAGATTCATTGTTTGTTGTAATGTCATTTTATTATTATTTTCGGCTGTCATGCTAAAATTCTAAAAAAAAATGAATAAATGTAGGAAGATAATTATTTATCTCTGTTTGCATATTCAGATTTTAGAAGAAGCAAGCAAACATCGTTTGGAAGCTATTCATGGAGATATCCTTGACTTTAACCTGCAATCAGTTGTACCAATGGATTGCAAAACAGAATGGGAAGACAAGCCTCCAAATATACACATTATTGGAAATCTTCCATTTAGTGTATCTACTCCACTAATTATACTTTGGCTCCACTGCATGTCCAAAATGTCAAATGCTTGGAGCTTTGGTAGAACTCCATGTACACTTACTTTTCAAAAAGAGGTTAGAAAGTTTAAATAACATTAACTCTTATCTTCGTAATTCTTTCTTGTTCTTTCCATAATGATTAACAATTATTTGATGTAAAATAAAGTTGAGGCTATATATTGAAACAAGATGGCAAAACAGTCATAACATTTGTGTTGCTGTTATACTTTTTTAATAGTCCACAAAAAAACAACTAATCTGCAAGAAGGCCCCAGAAAACCAGTATTCATATAGGTATCATAAGATACTTTCCCACCATAAGTTGGCAAAAACCAGCCCAAGATGTACAGAATTTGAAAGAAGGAATTAATGTACCATATGGGAACCATCTAAACCAGTTCAAGAGCACGGACATAATGTAAACAGGGATGAAATAACCATATAATTGTTCCATTTTTGCTTACATCTCCAAAAGTAGTGGAGATGTTAGATGTGAATTAAATAGCAGGGTGTAAATTGTTGATGAAGTTGATGAAGCGAGACAATTCTGTTTCGGACATGTCAGTAATATCTATACCATCATCAATGTATCATCATTGAAAGCTGTTTAGGCAGACTGGTTTTTCTATACGCTGCCCAAAATCCACAAGGAATTGAATCCTGGTAGACCTATTGTATCCACTTGCTCTAGTCCTACTGAACGCATCTCCAACTTTTTTGATAGCATTTTCCCGCCTTTACTCGAACAACTGCCTTCATTCTTGAAAGACACCAAGCATGCCCTGGCCATTTTTCTTCTGTCCAGTTGTCTTTTGACCTTACTTATTGTCTGTTTTTGCTCGATGTTTGCTCTCTGTATACTTCTATATCCCATGCTGATGGTCTTAGGGCACTGCATTTCTTTCTGGACAAGAGTCCCCATCCCTCTGTATCCACTCATACTATTATCCGCCTTGCTGAACTGGTGCTCACACTCAACTCTTTTGTATTCGGTGGGCACTTTTTCTATCAGATCAGTGGCATTGCTATGGGCACCAAGATGGGACCCAGCTATGCGTGTCTTTTCATGGGACATTTAGAACATCTAGTTTGTTTAACTTATGATGGCCCATTCCTTTCTCTTTTCCACAGATACATTGATGATGGTATAGGTATTACCGACATGTCCGAAACGGAATTATTTCGCTTCATCAACTTCGTCAACAATTTCCACCCTGATATTAAATTTACATCTAACATCTCCACTACTTGTCAACTTCCTTGACATCATTGTCACTATTCATCCCCCTTACCTCAGCACATCCGTCTACTATAAACCTACTGATGCATATGGCTTTCTGCTCTACACTTCTTCTCATCCTCCTGCTTGTTGCAACTCTCTGCCATATTTCCAGCTTCTTCGCCTTCGTTGCTCATGTAGCGATCATGGCGTCTTTCTCAATAAATTCGCTTTAGATCTTCCCTAGACGTTCATTCTCTGACAGCTTGGCTCAGTGTACATAAGTTATCTTGCCTTGATACCATGACTAATTCCCAGGGTTCTTCCTCCTCTTCTGATGGCGAGTTAAACTTGTCCTTACCTTTCATCCCCATAACTCCACTGTCTGGCTCATCCTGCTTAAACATTCCCTGCTCCAGACTGATCCTCACACTTGTGTCACTTTTCAGAACCTGCTGCTGGTTGCCTATAGGCGTGACAAAAATCTTGACATCTTGGTTCACAACCACTTTAGGTCTGTTCGTTGCTCACATGGTCGTTGCTACACATTGTTATGTGGTTCAGATGCACTTCGTTTCATTTCCTAAGGCCACTTTCAACATTGATGAGGTCATTACATGTGAATCCCATAATATCATTTACGTGATAATATGTAAACGCAGCGGCAAGCAGTACATTGGTGAAACTGGCTTAAGATTGAGTGACAGCTTCTGTAACCATCTTCATGCGATCAAGCACAGAACACCTTATCCTGTTGCTACACACTTCAATGGTGATGACCACCGTAGTGTTCTTGATATACAGGTCACTGCCATCAAATCCTGCGAATGATAAATCTAGGTGCACCATAGAAAATTGTCTTATTTTTTTTAGTTGAGTATTCTAAAGCCATTTTCAATTCTGACCACTCCTTTGTCTAGTTCTTGATTTGTGTAGTCTTTGTCTTTATTCATTTTGTTCCGTCATTTATGTCATATTTTTTATCATTTCATTTCCACATATATTTATGTTTTTATGTACTTCCTTTTCTTATCCTTCCGGCATCTTGCATCCACATTTCTCTCAAACGTGTGTGTGTCAGTGGCATTTCTACTCATTGTCTTTTGATGCTGTGTGCATATCTTGATGAAGGCCTTTTTGGTCAAAACGTCAATTATGTCATGTGTATTGTTATTTGTATGATTATATCCTGTGTATTGTTATTTGTATGATTATATCCTGTGTATTGTTATGTGTATTATTTAATGTGAGCATCCAACAGTGATAGTATGTTTGTCATCGTTCAGTAAGACTTCATTACCTGTATATCACGTAAGTACTGTTCCAGGAATATTTTGTTAAGAAATGCACTTATGGTTGGTTGCTGATCCAGCGATCCATGGACTCATTCCCTTTGACCCAATACCATTAAAATGGCATTATATTGTTGGGAAGTCTGTGGATTTTCGGTCCATCGTGGGCCAGAGAATAACTATCACACCATCAGAAAGGTAGGTTTCAACCTATACATTGCTCCGAGCCACTGCAGCCAAGATAGAGTCCACTGTGCTCATTCACTGCCACCAAGTGACTACTGGTTATCCGAACTTCTCTATTGCTCCAGGCATGCAACCAAATGTTCAAGTCAAAAAGATTGTCACATCCTGAGTCACTGTGCCTCTATGATGGGTCTCAGCCATAGGAAAAAACAGTGCTGTCAGATTCCTCCTCCCCAGTGCTGCACAGTACATCTCTGGCTCCCTCCCAACCACAGAGGGTACATACATATATACAAATAAAAAATCATTAAACACATTGCAACAACAAAATAAAAGCATGAGAAGCATAATTGTAAAGATGATGTGCCATGAAGCTTCTATAAGCCCTGCATAAAGGTAAATAACGTAGCACAGAAAGTTGTAAATAGATTCATATTTCCTAGGTAGTACGTTATCACAGGATGCCAATGTTAATGAGGAAGTGTATACAAGGATCGCCAAGGCAAGCAGCACTTTCAGTAGATTGTACGCAAATGAGTGGCGTAGAAATGGCATTAACCTACAGACTAAGCTGAAAGTCTACAGAGCAGTGGTACTTCCAGTGCTTTTATACGCTAGCAAAACATGGACTGTGTATAGACGTCATGTGAGGAAACTCAATCACTTTCACACAACTTGTCTCAGAAAAGTTATGACCATCAGATGGCAAGACAAGATTCCAGATACCACTGTCCTTGATAGATCTAGTATCCCCAGCATTGACACTATCCTGATGCAGACACAAATTCATTGGGCATGTCATTTGGTACGTATGCCAGACCATCGCCTAAAGATATTTGTCTATGGTGAGCTGGAGAAAGGTAAATGATCTCAAGATGACCAAAAGAAGCGCTACAAGGACTCGTTAAAGACCTCGCTGAAAGTGTTTGAAATAGACCACGACATGGGAAGAACTTTGCACAAAATAGATCTACATGGTGCTCTACAGTAATAATGAGCGCATTATCTTGTGAAAAGAGGAGAAATGCTGCAACCCAACAGCAGAGAGTAGCTAGAAAGTCACGAATAGACCAAAATCTGCATACAGTGGTCATTCCATGTCTGGATTGTCCAAGGACATTTACAGCTCGAACAGGGCTTATTAGCCATCTACGACATATTATGCATGGTCATAATTCTTACTGAATTTTCAAAAGTGGATGTAAAAAATGGTCATTATCACTTGTGATGGACGAACACACACACACACACACACACACAAGAAGATAATCTCAATATAACTGCATGCCATCTACTAAGGATTTCTGTTGCATCTGTGGTTTGTCTAGTGGGCAATTGGTGAGACATACAGACGTGACCACATGCGTAAAATGCACTTATAAACAAGACATGACCCAGTATCAAGGCCGTGACCTCATGAGCACAATTGCATGGCGTAATCACCATGCCACATAGTGGCTACTATTTTTTTTTGACATTTCTACAAGAAGGAAACTGGTCATCTGAAAAGTCCTGTAGGACAAGCTCTGCTGTGCATCCATGAGCTGGTGACCATAGTACAGTTCATCTACAAAATTAATATCAGCAGATGGCTCCAGCCAGATAATGATGAAAAAGTCCACTGAGTTTGTTTCAAAAGGTCCACAGACCTTTGTTTACAGTTTTTTGTTGATTAAAAAGGTTTACATTAGAATACCATCTTACCATATTTTATTATTAGTTATGAAAATATTTAGACGATGTTCATTAAATAAATAATGTTCTTTATCATGTCTGTGAAGTACCTGTCATTTTTTTTAGGTAGCAGAGAGGATTGTTGCACCACCCAAATCAGAGTACAGATGCCGTTTGTCCATCATGTGCCAGTATTTATGTAATGTGAAGTTACATTTTACAATTCCAGGTAATTTAATATCATCATCAGTTCAAGCACATATTTTAAAATCAAAGTTGAAATTACAAGGATGTTGGGAATAATGTTAAAAAAATTGGTTTGACTGTGGTAAAAATGGGTGAGTGGCAGTATAAAACAAAATACTGGGTAGGCATAATTTTACTCAAAGACTTATGTATTTATTTGCTGTGTGACCTTCATTGTGGTTTAATTTAGGGATGGGAGAGGGAGGTTGTTGCATTTTTTATTTTAGGAACAGGAGGATTGTTTTGTTATAGATATTTTACTTTCATAAATTACGAGTGACCATCAACAAGTATAAGATCTGCTGATTCATCTGGGAATCATCTTTCAAAAGTAGCTCCTTTGTCTTTACCTGTGATTTTCATTGACTATCGAAACAAAGTGACCAATGAAAATCATGGGAAAGTCAAATGCAACACTTTAGAAGGATGATTCCCTTTGAGGCAGCAGGTCTTAAATGTCGATGGTCATAGGTATCAGTTAAAATAGTCACCACTTACCCTCTTCACCGACAAGCATTGTCTCTTTCAATGCTCTGAATCTAGTCACTTGACAATAGTCATGCCGATTTATCCTTCTAAAATGGTACAATTTTACTTGTCCTATGATTTTCATTGGTCACTTTGTATATACTTTGTGTCGACAATTAATGAAAATCACAGGAACAGTAAAATTGCGTTGCTTTAGAACTGTTCCCATTGAGTCCACAGAACTGTATTGAGGAGGAACTGGATTGAGGAGGAACTGGATTGAGGAGGAACTGGATTGAATGCGTTGCTTAGTCTAAAGACATGCAGTGAGAAACAACATCCCTAAAATACACACACCCAATCTCAATACTTTTTTCAGTGCTTTGGTCTATCCCTGACTGGTGATTTACAACTTTCTCTCTTACATTACCCCACCTTAGGTTGGGTTCAAACACAGGTAGCTTGTGAAAATGTGTGCCTGTCAAAGGCTCAGATTTTGTACTTTTTTTACCTCAAACAGTTTATTATACAGGGATATTTATTTAAAGGCATGCATTATAATAAGTTTTTAAAAATTAAGACATAGAGGTAAAATAATGTTTTGTTTAAAAAAAAAAGGTGGTTAAAGAGGGAAATGCGTTAAAACTGGATTCTTTGTATCAAGATTCCACTGTATGTTGTCAATCGTCCTCTGTAGTTTTTCATAAACTTTAGGCATTTTTTGATGTAGGTTGTCTCTTATTGTTTCGTCCTGCAGTTTACAAAAGTTCATACCTGGGTCTTCTGTTTGTCTAGTTAGTTTCTTCCTTTGTTTTACCTGTCTTGGTGGTATTCTCTCAGTGAGTATGATAGGCCTGTAGTCTCTATCTATTTCGATGTTAGGGAGTACTCTTGCATTTGTGATGTATCTTTATTTATTTATATCTAATAAGTTTGAAATATATTTTCAATGCTTGATTTAAATTGTCCCACTTGTACCATGTTTTGATGTGGCTTTTTTTATGTTAGAAAAAAGGTATATTTGTTATTACTAATCCATTCTCTAGGCCTAGGCTGATAATTTCTTTGCTGTTTATGTTGTGTCCTGTTGGTATATTTCTGAAGTTGTCGAGGCATATTTCGTGCCAGGATTTTTTGTTTCTTACTCTGCCATTGAAGTCTCCCTTGATGTACAGTTCTTCATTGTCGTTGACTTTACTTATGTATCAGATATGTAGTTGCAAAAATTATGTTCTTTCTTCCTCTTTATTGTTGTCATTACATGGCGCATATATCTCAATTATTTTGATTGTTCTTCCTTTGTCCATTAACTGTATGGAAATGATTTTCTCTGATATGTTCTCTATATTGACAATATGTTTTGCATTGTTTGGGTGTATAAAAAACCTGATCCATGTGCTGCTCTGTCTTTCATATCTACATCGCTCCAATAGCAGTGCATAGCAATTATCCACTGCTTTGATGTTTCTGCCTTTATTCCTGGTGTCTGCTATTTCTAAAATTTCAATTTTACTTTTCTCCACAAATCTAATAAATTCTAGTACTTTCACACTCTAGCAGTGTTGACCCACTGTTTTCTGAATCCACTTCTGTTTCTATCTTTAGTACATTTACAGACTGCCGATTTGCTGGACCGGTCACAGTGGTGATGGTACTCACTGACTTTGACCTTACATCAGGAAATATGAAATTGGTAGTGTCCTTTCTAAAGCTGGTTCTAAAACTATGTCTGTTTTCTTTTCTAGAATTACTTATAAAACTCTCATATATATAACTGTCTCCAACTCCTTTCTAAAGCTGGTTCTAAAACTAAAATCTTGTTGTTCCACTTCTATACTCCTAAATTTCCAATTATAAACTCTCTAGTGTCTTCTAACACACCTATTAAGACTCTCTAACTCAGAAACTCAAAACTTTCTCAAGACTGGATCTCAGTGCCCGAGATGTTGCATCCATTTTTTACTTCTCACCCCACACACACCTGTTAGGTTAGCATTCTTTCAGTCTCTGATTTGTTCTCCCTAAACCTGGATTTAATTGGATGATTTCCAAACCCGAGAATGTCCATTTTTCTGTCTAACAATGCCATACCAAAGCGGATCCATTAATCACAGCCCTATACATTATAATTCTATGCCACATTGCAAGACCACCTCAACAGGTACAACTTTCACCTGTATCTTGACCATGTTAGTAAATCACCAGTGTCAGCTCATTCTAAGAGTAGCATTGAGACAGGTTTTTTCCTCTATCTTCTAGTTTCAGGATGGTGAAACTGGTAAACAGATACCAGTACTCCATTTCCAGGGAAAGGAATGTTAAGGAATTTCATGAGTCATAAATACTGCAGTCCTGTCTGGACTGACACAGCCAATCAATGACTTGAAAACTTCATGTTCACTAAAGATGAGAAGGATAATTCTTTGACTCTTGAGACTGAAAATACAGGTCAATAATTCTCCGACCAGGTATCCTGCGATTTCCCTGTTCAGCACTTACTGGCTTAATGTTATGCATCCCGCGATTACTGTGTGCTCGCAATTATTTATGTTTCTTTGCATTGCTATCCCGCGATTTCCCCGTTCAAGCTAGACCTGCCATTTAAATTGATATAGTTTTTCAGTTTTCTGCTAGATGTTACGTGTTATCGCTTGTGAAAGGAATTCACGCGCAAAATTTCTATGAGGATGTGTGCAGAGTGCTTTGTTCACTAGTAATAAGATATTTGGTTTGCGTTGTTTGTGTGTTGTATTCACTGCTGTAATAAATAACTGAGGATGAATGTATATATTTAAGGTGTTAATATGTGTATTTAAGGTGTTAAGGTGTTATTTAAATATGCAAATTTGAAGGTAGAAATTAAATTGAATGGGAATCTAATGATGATAGCGATTATGTTCCTGGCATTAAAATATATTTTTTAAAACCAAACTTCTGGAAAAAAATACACTGTCAGAGGGTTAAGAACTATTGCCAGGGATCAATTTCTAAGTTAATCCCAACCTTCTACATAACTTTCAGTACTATCATTCACTAATGTTCCAGCCTGGTGGTCACCTCAGCCACAGTCTTTCACCTGGAAGCAAATTCTCTCTTTAGCTGAATACACGTACATCTAATTAACTTACCTCCCCAATACATAATACTTTTACATAACACTATTTTTGTATATCATTTCTCAAATTAAGTGATTAAAGGACCAAGAGAAAGCTTTTGACAGAGTGGATAGAGTACAACTATTGATAACAATACAGATTTATGGAGTTCCCCAACATCTGATAAGCCTATGTCAGAGCGTATACGCCAATAGTCAATGCGCAGTAAGAATGCTGTTGTATATGAGAAATTTGATGATAAGTTTGTCCATGAACTTCTAAACATATGGACCGTGACAATCTGTAACTTTTGTTCCCATTGATGTGAAAGAAGGAGCACTATTATAAGAGCTAATATTCTCGTGAATATGTGTGTATTTAGGGTGTGTATTATCAGAGAGCAGGAAGTCAGAATACTCCAGCTTATTACCATGTATGTCTTGTGGCTTTGGGAGCATGATCTTGCCCTTTCAGCAACAACTTTTAAATTTGCCATTTTCAGCATTACAAAATTGACATATAATATCGAAAACTCCATAGTTATATGCAACAACATGATCCTCAGCAAAATTTGTTGTTTCATTTGAAATTGCTTGACTGTGATGCATTTATGACAATGAGTGAGCCTCGGCATCTGCAGCTCAATGTCTCTGCGTTTCTCAATAGTTTCATGCTGTCTGTGACGACGTTGGTATTCGCTTTACGCTGGTAACTCTAGCTTAGCTTGACATCGATACAAATCAGCATCCTTAGCAAGTTATATTTGTCTTTGTTGAAGAGTTTCTTGATCAATTCTTTGCATCCCTCTTTCAATTCAATGTCTATGATCTGGAGCATTTGCGGCACGAATCAGAGCGAGTGACTCTTGACTTTGACAACTCAACCATCTAGCTTTTCGCTCTTGTTTTTTTATGCTTTCTTGCAATTGGATCATCTTCATCCAACATTTAAAAGCAAATTACATGTATATTTTAAATACAATGTATTTTAGATAACTTTAACCACAAGCCGATACAGAAGTTTACCTGTTAGCGAATCAATAAAATTTGTATACAATTAAATGTCACGACACCAATCATTTTGATTGGATGTTGCACGAGAATTCCCTGACGTAAATGCACATAAATGACGTAAAGTTATAGGTGTTCCATAGATCTGACAGAACACAACTATTATATTATAGATGAACTTAATTTGTGTGTGTGTCCTTTGTGTAATAAAAATATTTTGGTAATAGTATCCATTTTGTCTGCTGCTATTCTTTCTGAAACAGTACTACTTCATACTTCAGCTAACTTCCAAGTACAATGAGTTGACACATTAACTGTGTATAGGTCATAGTATTGAGTTCACAAGGGTATGCACATTGCTCTGGGTTATTTCTCATCTGGTAGTTTCAGATGCCACTTGGTTTCAGGTGTTTGGGCCAGTTATCACCTTTGTAATGTAGTAGAGGGATTGTGAAAACTGGGCACAAAATAGTTCATTACCAGGTAAATAATTGTCCCGACTAAGAAAACACTGAGTTAATCTATGCTTAAAGATCACCTGTAAAGTTATAAAGCCATCCATTTCATACTTAACTCTTGCACCACTCATTGTGGGAATTACAATGTGAAACATTTATCTTTTTTGTGTGTTTAAATTACAGGCAAAGCGTTTGTTCCTCAACCGAAGGTAGATGTTGGTGTGGTTACCTTTGTACCATTAAAACAGCCACTTATTGACCAGCCTTTCAAACTAGTTGAGAAGGTTTGTCGTCATCTTTTCAATACTCCAAACAAGATGTTCATCAAACCTATCAGGTATGCTATCTATTTAAAAATCCAAGACTTGAAATCACATAGTCAGATAAGGAGGAGGGGAAATAATGCATATATAATGTAATTGATACAATTTTGATTCAAATGTTAGAGAAGAATTGGACACTTCAGAGAAAAAATCAGTAGCATGTTAGAGAAGAACTAGACATCTGAAGGAAAAAAATCAGTAGCATTTTAGAGAAGAACTGAATATCTGAGGGAAAAAATCAGTAGCATGTTAGAGAAGAACTGGACACCTCAGGGAAAAAATCATTAGCATGTTAGAGAAGAACTGGACACCTCAGGGAAAAAATCAGTAGCATGTTGGAGAAGAACTGAATATCTGAGGGAAAAAATCAGTAGCATGTTGGAGAAGAACTAGACATCTGAAGGAAAAAAATCAGTAGCATGTCAGAGAAGAACTGGACACCTCAGGGAAAAAATCAGTAGCATGTTAGAGAAGAACTGGACACCTCAGGGAAAAAATCAGTAGCATATTAGAGAACTGGACATCTGAGGGAAAAAATTAGTAGCATGTTAGAGAAGAACTGGACACCTCAGGGAAAAAATCAGTAGCATATTAGAGAACTGGACATCTGAGGGAAAAAATTAGTAGCATGTTAGAGAAGAACTGGATATCTGCAGGAAAAAATCAGTAACATGTTAGAGAAGAACTGGATATCTGATGGAAAAAATGAGTAGTGTGCTTTACTAACCAGTCACATTAACCATATGTTATACATACTGTTCGGCATTGGAAAGAGGAAAGATAACACCTGCAAGGTATTATCTGTGATGTCAGTTTTCAATTAATAAATAATAATAATAATACAGTAAACTCTGATTATCCGAATCCCGATTAACATAATTTCCAATTATCCTAATTGAATTTGGGTGAAATAATATTAGAGCATTACCAGACGCTGGTATGTACATGTACGTAACTGGTGTTATTAATAGTGGAGATATTAATATTATTAAATCAATAATTTATTAATATTCAATTTGCACTGTGTTTACAGTTTCGTTGTTTAGTGTTAGTTTTTTTCATTGCTGGATTAAGTGCAATGAGCAATGAGTACAAGACGTAAACGTGTTGTTTTGTCACTTAGTGATGAAATGGAAATTATTAATCAGTTAAATCAAGGTGTGCCTAGAAAGCAACTGGCAGAGAGGTTTGGCATGAGAGCGGCTGCAATCTATGATAATAAAACTAACAGTGAAAAAATGTTAAGCTTTGTGAGTGCATTGCAAACAGAAGATGGATGTTCATCTACTGTACATATGTGCCATGTATGTAATTTTTGCATATTTTTACAGTACTGTAGTGTATGTAGTTTATTTGCAATACATAGTTGTTTACATATTACTGTACTTTTATCAATAAAATTTTGTTCATTTCAATGTATGATTGTATGTATGTACACTGTTTTGCTTCATTCCTGAGCTATATCCAAATTTTCGATTATCCGAATCAGCCCAATCCCATTTAATTCGGATAATCAGAGTTCTACTGTAATATTAATACAGTGGAATCCTGTTATAACATCGTGGTCTGGATAGACTAAATATGTATCTATTAACAGAAATTCGCTATATACAGTACAAACAATATTAAATAAGTATAATTTGAGATTTTGAAAAGTGTTATTATATAATTAAATTTGTTATAACAGAATGCACTATAGTGGGATTCCACTGTGCCAGGTAATAGCAGTAATAGTAATAGCAATATTCTTTTCTATTTTCCCACAATAACTGGGTACATTTTGCAGAAGGTCGAGGTGCATGGAGGTCAACATTGCACAAAGGTGCAATTGTATTTACACAGGTTTTTCAAATTGTTCCACTAAGACACGATGGACTATCACTAAAACTAGGGGGTTATAATGAGCAAACAAGAAAACATACAAATTACAATACACAAAACATTTTCAACATTTCAACCAAAAGGTCTTTATCAAGATACGCACAAAACATCAAAAGACGACGAATGGAAATTATCACAAACACAAAAACGTGTCCAACCGAAATATGGAAGTGAGATGGCGGAATGACAGGAAGCACGTAAAAAATGTAAATATAGGTGGAAACAAAACAAAGGAAAAGATGATGTAAATGATGGAACAAAATGAATAATGACAGAGACCACACCAACCCAGTACTCGACAAAAGAGTGGTTGGAATTGAGTCCAAAAGGCTTGAGGGGACCCAATTAAAAAATAAGACGGTTTTCTAGAGTGTACCTAGATCTGTCATCGGTGTACCTATCTTTGTACTAATACTTCTGAGGGTCAGACTAGAAGCACAAATAAAATATGTATAAAGTAAAAATCACTTCAGTTTTTCAGTGATGTTTCATTCTACATCAAACTCTTCCTAAACACATATCCCTGTTAAATAACCATCTAAAAGACACAAAGGCCATACAATAATAATGACAATAATAAGAGCAAAAATAATGAAAATAATAATAATAATACCTATTATTATTATATGACACAGAAGAGCAAGAGCCAAACATAAACATACATGGAGAGAAACTACAACAAGTAAAACATCAATATCTTAAACACATAGTCACAAATGATGGCAGATGTGAAATAGAAGTTAAAAGGAGAATAGGAATGGCCAAAGGTATCTTCAATAACTTGAAGAAAATAGTAACATATAAAAAATTACAAACAAGTTAAAAATGAGATTTATAAAATGCTACAACAATTCTATATTAATGTATGGATCAGAAACATGGACACTAAATAAACAATTAGAAGACAGAATTGATGCCTTTGAGATGTGGGTATATAGGAGAATTGGTGATTTGGAAAAGCAACATCAGTGTTGGAGTGAAAGTCAAAATTGTTTAAGTCGCTGGTGCTTTCTGTTGTGCTGTATAGTTGTGAGTGTTGGACACTCACTGCGGACATGGAGAAATGATTACAGGCTTTCGAATACAACTGCTACAAATGAATTCTATGAATTTCCTAAAGGGAACATAAGACCAATGTGTACATAAGAAATAAAATAGAAATGTATGCAGGTGTACAAGAACCACTGCTTTCAAAAGATAATGACGAAAACTAGCATGGTTTGGACATGTATGTAGACATGATTCCTTGTCAAAAACAATACTGCAGGGAGCTGTCAAAGGGGGAAGAAGAGAGGAGGGCAAATAAAGACATGGACAGACAACATCAAGGAATGGACAGGACAAGATATTTCTACACTCATCCGCATCGCTGAGGATAGAATTCGCTAGAGGACTCTGTGTGCTTCCAATGTGGTACCCCTACGACTCTGAAGGGTTACAGGTTTATTAATTTATTGATTGATATAGGAGAATATGGAGTACATCATGGAAAAAGAAGAAAAAAAAATTAGGTGAGGTGCTAAAAACATAAAGATCAGGCACATAAAATATTTTGGACACATTAAAAGATATGACACCTTATTGAAGACCTTACTTGAGGGTACAGGCTCGATAGATTATCAAATGAAGACAGCAGGGAAAGAATAGGTATAACACCTTGCACAGAATACATAGAAGGGCAGCAGATCAAGTAGTGTGGCCACATTATGAGAATGCACCATAACAAGTTACCTGTTCAGGCATATAACCAAATGAGATCAGGGTACAGAGCCAGAGAAAGACCACGAAAAAGATGGATAGAAAACATCAGGGACATCCTGAACAAACATGGTCATAGCACAGCTAAGGCCACACATCTGGCTTTGGAACACAAGCTCGAGCTCCAATCACCCCTGCGCTTAATGGCAAGAGTGGATAACAAACCACCTGGGGAAAGACATTAGACAATGAATAATTCAGTAACTGAGATTATGTTTAATTAATAAAATTTAATTTGCAGCAATTATATTATGAGTACTATTTCATATTGTAAAATACAAAATAGTAATTGTTCACAATTTTTCTATATTTTTAATGAGACATTCTGATTATTTCGAACAGATGCCTGTTTCCATTAGAAAGAGAGGATCTCCACTGCGAGATTATGGAACTGTGTAATCTCAAGCCAGAGCTTCGTCCATTTGAACTGAGTAATAATGACGTGGGAAAAATTTGTGATGCTTATGCTAAAATAATAGAGAGAGAACCTGATATCTTTACTTACGAATTCAGAAATGAGAAGAAAATACTACATAGGACAAAGAAGCAGTATGCCATAAGTGCTATAGAAGAGAACATATTAAATTGTCCATTGAGGAACCAGAGTTAGAAGACTATACTGACTTATATAATTTAAAGTGATGTCTGTTTTTATGGTATAAGAGTTTTGTGTTTACTGGATGCAGGTCTGAAAGTATGATGCACACATAGACTTGTTTGCATGTTTACTCTTCTGCTGTACTGCTGTGTTACAGAAATGCAAAAATCAGCAACACTGACCTGTCATGCACATTGTAAGAGTAAAATAAGGAATTTTGAACATAGGATTGGCTACCCCATGCAGTCGAAGTGATCGACAAATACTTTGTGGAAGTTGGATGGGTTAAGACTGAAAGTCACAGGTATCACAGCAAAACTGTGAGAAACAACACAGCATGTTCAGATATAATGCTAATCAATAGAAGCTTGACAATGAATGAAGAGAAAGAGAAGTCTTCATTGACATTATGTTATCAATCAATCAATAAAACCCATAACCCTTCAGGGTCGTAGGGGTACCACATTGGAAACTTCAGCACACAGAGTCCTCCAGCGAATTCTATCCTCAGCGATGCGGATATGTTGTAGAGGTTTAACAATAGAGATTGCTGCACAAATGATACTTTTCCTCTAGTGAGGGAACAAAGCTAGAAAACTGAATTTTAAGCTCCATCTTAAGATCCACGCAGGTGTTCATTATCTGGAAGTTTCACTAACAGGTGTGTCATGTGATGTATTCTCTCCAGAACGTTGTCTTACCAATGAACTCCCTGAACTCTTCTCTGTCTTGGACCATGCGGCTTGCATTTTCCAGCGATGTATTCATGTTATCTTTAATGTTGTCAGTCCATCGTCTTATTGGTCTGCTCTTTCTCCTCCACCCAAGTGCTCTGCGCTCCATTATTTGTCTTTCTAAACTGTTGTCTCTCATTATATAGGTACACCAACAGGTACTTGGCGAATATTCCAAATGTTTCCCATCCCTAGAATGTCCAAGTATGCATCTTTGGTTTTATCACTTACAAATAAAATATTTCTTCTTCTGCATATGTTCTTAAACTTACGCTGGCTAGCATGATGCTGTCTACAGAATGATATATGTTGAAATTGGGTATGCTAGATAACAAGGCACAAATATTACAGCTATAATGTAAACTAGCAGTGAATTTTTTTCTTTATTGCATGAAAATTTGGACGCAGAAGAGAATGGGATATGTTTCAGCATGGTTTACAGTTTGGTTGCAAAATCTGTGCTTTTGGACCTGAGACATAGGACTTCATCAATGTATTTTGAGTGACTGACTTCTTAATGGGGTTGGGGGTAACCAAATGCTATCCCTTGTCCTACTTAATGGTATCTTGTGACATTCATTGCATGTTATAGTGTTACTATACATAGAGCCTCTATTGGGCCCCATCAACACCCAGTACAATAATTTAAAATAAATAACATGTGAGCATACACATACCATTGCTTTCACATAGAGGAGAAATACAAGTTTTGTATTCTCAATGAGGAATCTCTATTGGGTGGGCAAGCACACACATACAGACTCCAACCCTCGCATTCGTGCACAATACACCGTACACCACATACCACAATACTACATCAACATGGCACACATGAGAGAAAAAGATATTTGAATATTCTATCTATTATCCTTTCTCTGCTTTTACTGCAAGGCATTGCAGGATTGAATGATGGTAAGATTTTTTTTAGCTATGGCATGTTTCATATGCAGAAATATTGTGACATCTCACAGCATTGGTAACTTCTTCAATCCACGTTCTTCTTTTTTTCCTCTGCATCTTGGTGTTTCCATTCTCATTTTGTATGCTGTCTAATATTGGTCTATTTTTATTAGGTTATGAATATATGCAACTGTATACAAAAATAATACTTATCTCATAAATTTAACATTTGTAATACACATAAATAAACTTCAAGTGTTAAATGTTTTTTTTCTCCTTTTGGTGCACTGTTGTGTTTTTGATGTCTTGTCTCGTTCATTTTTTAAGTAATATAGTTAAATAGATATTTTTGTTCTCTTTCACTTGATCATGTGTTGATAGGGCCAGAAGGAGAGCAAAATTAAGTAAAACTGTTTCCTGTTATGCAAGTTGTAAAAGTCAGACAAGGTGTTTGTGTGGGGGTTCACTATCCCACTTCATGATCTCCTCTGTGATGAAGTCTGCTGAAAACTCATGCCTTGACTGTTGGAAGGGAATCAACCATTTATCTGTAGTATGCCTCAAGATTGCAAGGAAGGTGTGGCAAAGTCCCTTCTGGAATGGAAAACTTCCACCAGCTCATGGCACTGCACCCAACAGTAGTTAGTCGTTGGATCATCATCACTGCAAACTGGACACATCCATAGTTGCTCCGATCTCTCCTTGAGTGTATCCGCCATTACACTTCTGCTGACAGTACCGGTCCTATGCTAGTTGACCATCATTCTTCTGTGCCCTCCAAAATGTTCACTTCTAGCAACACCGCATTTCAATCCCTGATCTTTAATCCTAGCCATTGAAAAGGAATCATCATCCACATTAGTCTCACTCTCGTGTGTTATATCTCTTAAGGAGTTCAAAACGTCAGTGTAATGCATTGCCCCATCATCCTGTGCCACAATTGCGCATGATGCCAGTTGATCCGCTCTTTCATTGCCTTGAACACCTACATGTCCAGGCACACAAATAAATATAACCACTACCAAAACAGTAAAATTGAATAAAACAAATTATATGGGACTTTAAAAAGCTGAGGAAAATGTTCTCATCAAAAAAGAATGCCAGAGGAACACTAATCTTGATGTGAAAGTCAAACTTGACTACCTGACATGAATGACAAACTTGTTCTTCCTCTGTGCTCTGTCAACATTCACTTTCTCCACATGTTGAGCAGTTGTATTTTTACTCCACCCACAGATGATCCTAGAATGTTCTGGGAAATGAGGAATTATTCTGATTCAACCCGAGTTACTTCACATCTTAGGAAATGGTGAGTAAAGCCACATACTAGTCATGGAGATCATAAGGAGTCTCATCTACGATGCTAGGGCACACCTTGTCACTTGATTATAAGAAATAATAAAGTTTAAGATTAACTCACATCCATGGTTGAAAGTGGCATATCACACCTACAGAAGTGTTCATCCATTTCTCACAAACAGATCCCAATAGAGAACCAAACAGAATTGTGTTTTTTTCTGTTCATTCTCAAACTCACAAACACAAACTAGAAAGATTTCAAGTCAAACGAGACACTAAGAGAAGAGACAAAACAAGAATACATCACAAGCGTTATTAGAAAGAGGTGTTGGGCATACATCAGTCATGCACTCAGAATGAATGAAGACAGAATACCATGTGAAGTCTTTACATGGTCACTGAGTGGCAAGAGAAAAAGGGGAAGACCAAAAACAACGCTGAAAAGAACTCGAAAAAGAAATCACAACAGCTGGTATGAAAATTAACGATCTGGAAAAACTGGCTGTTGATCGACAAGCATGGAGAGCTATGACATCTGCCCTATGTGTCAAGCTATTCATAAGAGGAAAATGATAATGATTATTCTCAAACTCCAAAAAGATCTCTCTTATAGCAGGACAATGATCTACTAAAGTTCCAGCAGGATGGAGTCCAGAGAACGGAAATGCATTGCAATACCGTTTTATTTGTGCCAATGGCCAAAACATGTGACTTTGGCATTGATAACTAATTACATTATGTTTTCTTTTACAACATCTACTAAATGTTGGAGGTCTGCAACCATTCCATATGGTACTCTTTGAGAGAACAATGTTACATGCAATGAATGGTAATCTTGGAGAGAACAATGTTACATGCAATGAATGGTAATCTTGGAGAGAACAATGTTACATGCAATGAATGGTAATCTTGGAGAGAACAATGTTACATGCAATGAATGTTAATCTTGGAGAGAACAATGTTACATGCAATGAATGTTAATCTTGGAGAGAACAATGTTACATGCAATGAATATTAATCTTGGAGAGAACAATGTTACATGCAATGAATGTTAATCTTGGAGAGAACAATGTTACATGCAATGAATGGTAATCTTGGAGAGAACAATGTTACATGCAATGAATGTTAATCTTGGAGAGAACAATGTTACATGCAATGAATATTAATCTTGGAGAGAACAATGTTACATGCAATGAATGTTAATCTTGGAGAGAACAATGTTACATGCAATGAATGGTAATCTTGGAGAGAACAATGTTACATGCAATGAATGTTAATCTTGGAGAGAACAATGTTACATGCAATGAATGTTAATCTTGGAGAGAACAATGTTACATGCAATGAATGTTAATCTTGGAGAGAACAATGTTACATGCAATGAATGTTAATCTTGGAGAGAACAATGTTACATGCAATGAATGGTAATCTTGGAGAGAACAATGTTACATGCAATGAATGTTAATCTTGGAGAGAACAATGTTACATGCAATGAATGTTAATCTTGGAGAGAACAATGTTACATGCAATGAATGTTAATCTTGGAGAGAACAATGTTACATGCAATGAATGGTAATCTTGGAGAGAACAATGTTACATGCAATGAATGGTAATCTTGGAGAGAAGAATGTTACACGCAATGAATGGTAATCTTGGAGAGAAGAATGTTACACGCAATGAATGGTAATCTTGGAGAGAACAATGTTACGACCACTCAATCTGTTCTGTAAACTGTAAAACTTGTATTTTCATGTTTTCACCTATTGGCACACAGTTGCACTGTATTATCGATTGCATCTTTTAAGTTTCTAGTTTGTATCATTTCTTCTCAACTTCCGGTATTTATCCAATTTAGCTATTACGATGTTATCATGGACTTACTTGTCGAGTGTTGTGTAATGTTCTTTATAAAAGCCTTTTGGTCGAAACGCCGATGTTTGTGTTTTCAATGATTATAAAAACGTTATTACCCTATTTCCAAGTTGCACCTGTGAAGGAATATATGCACAACTTACTTACACACTTGACCTCAAAGTTTGTTATCTATCCCCGATAGGATACAATATCCACAAACAGGGGTCACTTGTACATAATACTTTCCAGATTTGCCTCACTGATGATCATTCTAGAACACTCGGAAGAGTTCGGCGCCAAACAGTAACACTAGATCGGCTTGATAAAGGAAGAGGGTTAGAAATTGACGATATATAATAGTAAACTTTCATCATCAAGTGCTGTTTCTGCATCGAAGGTTGGCTGTAACTGACCTCCACCATCACGTTTCTTGTTTTGGTGGTGCACTCTGATAGACATATATGTCCATCTCATAATGTTTCCCTTCTACTAGTATCTTTGTCTACCTCTTGATGGTCAATTACTAGTCAGCGTCACAAATGTGAAACACCACGAATG
The DNA here is from genome assembly GCA_034231615.1 of Meghimatium bilineatum. NCBI lineage: Eukaryota > Metazoa > Mollusca > Gastropoda > Stylommatophora > Philomycidae > Meghimatium > Meghimatium bilineatum. The sequence goes on from CM067316.1 coordinate 25,787,367, forward strand.
TGAACCTCCACAAATGTGAACCAGTCACAAATGTGAACCTCCACAAATATGAACCATTCATAAATGTGAACTAGTCACAAATGTGAACCACCAATACAATAAAATGTTTCAATTGATGCAACATTTATATGAATTTTGCAGGCGCAATCTTACCACAATTTCTAAAAGTTCATGGTGCCGAGGTAAGAGAATTTTTAGATAACCGAGTTTATGGGATGGAGTTGGCTGTCCCATCCCATATAGGATCAGTGACCCAAAGCCATGCTGAAGTAAGATGTGTCAGGCCGAAAGGCGCAGATATCGCAGCAATGCTGTAAACCATGGCACAACGCATTCCTTCTCCGGACTATATCCTGCTAATCTGCAGGAGTTTGAGAACGAACGCAGAAGAAGATAACCGAGTATTAAAAAGCTGCATTTATTATAGTTTTCACCACATCGTTGCAGGGGCGTAGATATGTTTACCGTAAGGAGGGAGTTTTACGTATTAAAAAAATGCATTCGACAGTTTTCGTGTTTACATTTCGTTATATAACGATTCTTGAGACTAACGGGAATTGAACCAGTCTGTTCTACGGCACCAAATCGCCTAGCAACAATTGCACACGCGTTTTTCAGTACTTGACTAACCGCATCTCCAAAAAAGATGCGATTTCATCAAGCCATTCAAATCGTGCACACAAAGTCACCCGAACGGACCAATCGAGACAAGGACTATTACAACAACAACAAACATCCCGTACAGGTATTGAAATATCCTCAGTAACAACAAACACATAACATAATATCAGTATTAGTTATACAAGGGCCGATAAGTCTTCTTGTAAACATGGATAACATATATAGACAATACAATTTTGCTTCAAATAATTGTTTATACAAGTAAATTTAAGTAGGAAGCCAGACGATAATATTTTTTAAAAATTCTTGAGACTAACGGGAATTGAACCAGTCTGTTCTACGGCACCAAATCGTCTAGCAACAATTGCACACGCGTTTTAAAAAAATATTATCCTCTGGCTTCCTACTTAAATTTACTTGTTATATAACGAGAAATTTAAAGACCATTTGTGTGAGAAATCGCAAAGGGAGGGGTTTCTATCGACCTTTTGACTACGTTCCTAGTACTAAAGGTCATGTTCAGATGTGCTAATGAGGGGATTTGAACACCCCAAACCCTTCCCTTATCTACGGGCCTGCATCGCTGCGATTAATACGTATTGGTGTTCAGTATGGATTCATCGCTGATGTTACATTATATCTGTTGTGCAATTGTCACATTCAAGTAGCAGATAGAATCTGGGCACATATGGTAGGCGAGTGCTGAAACTTGATGAACTTTAAAACGAACATTAGAATGAATGGTCAGCAAACTCTCATCCTTTGGTAAATAGAAGATTATGCGTCTTCACGCGGACATTAACATAAGCAAACTTAACTTGTCAGCGTTTCATGTTTTATGTGTATATTGAAATAAAAATAATCATACTCAAGATACAGAAAGACAGTGACTGTACCCAAGTCATCATCATCATATATATATATATATATATATATATATATATATATATATATATATATATATATATATATATATATATATATATATATATATATATATATATATATATATATATATATATATATAAGGCCCGCTCGTTTAGAAAAACAGACGATTGTCAATAAGCGTTGCCAGGATTTCCTGTTCTTGAACCATTTTCACTAGTCGATATAGCTGGAAAATGTATATGCCTCATGTAAAGCAAACCCTTATCTAGCATAGACCCACGTGCTGATCTTACGCAGCGTCACTTGTATTTACTTATTCCACGTTTTCCGCGCTTTTAATTTGCTGGCGACATAAAGTAATGGAACTGTGATTAATATAGTCATTCACATCAGCCAGGATGAGTGACGTTGCGTGAGATAGTATGCAGGAGTATTCTTGAAAAGGACTTGGTATTTACTGTAAGGTAAATCCCGGCTATTTTTTGGTAATAACAAACTCTTTTGTGACGCCGTACAAAATACGCATGGCCTTTTGTGTCTTGCAGACGGTCAATATGCAAAAAGAAGCAATCAATTGAGTATTTTCTCAGGAATGCGGACCTTTCATGCGATCATGTCACAGCAACAGAAGAATTGTGTTTGCGGCTTTCTCTTCTTTCTTCCAAATCTTTAAACATATTATTTCTGAACAACGTTGCTCCCGCACGTAGGTTAGGCCTCCAGACATCCCGAGTTTCGGTAGTGTTTTACCAGATTTTGAGGTCTATGAAGAAATCTTTCATTGAGGATTTACAGGTGTCATCATACCTCAGCATTGGTCTACCGCGGGCTCGCTGGCCTTCAGCCAGTTCTCCGAATAGTGCTTGTTTTTTGATGTGGCAGTTTGGCATTCTGCGGACGTGACCCAGACAATGCAATATATTTCTAAGTGTTTCCATCGCAGATAGTAGCTGAGGGCTGCGTAACGCTTCCATGTTGGTGATTGTGTCGTGTCATAGCCTATGTTTAAGATTTTGCGGAAACATCTTAGATGAAAGGTGTTTAGTCTCCTCTCGTGTTTTGTGTAGATAGTCCATGTTTCGGATCCATAGTAAAATAGGGTACAATACAAGAATCAGTGGACAGGTTTCTACGGAAAAAATAGCTAACATAATTAAACGGAACGAAATTCCAATAAAGACGCATATACCGACGCATCCAATATTCTACACGTTGCGTGATAAGAGCTTCTGATCACCCGACATGCGCGCTGCACACTAAGTGGGAGGTGGATGGCCAGTTCATTACTCGCAAATCGCTAGATCGGTATTTTAAGTTTCTGAAATAGTGCAATAGCATATGAAATTAAAAAGTTGGACTGTTGTCACGTGATTTGTCCACTGATCCTTGTTTATACCTAAAATAGTGGTCTCGCACGCACATGACTTACGAATACAGGACTTGCTGTGTAGACATGTCAAACTCCGAACGAGAAGACAAGACAGTACGATTTCTTAACTATCAAAATTATTTTCTTTCACCGGTAAGATTTTCTCAAAGGAAAAAGACATATGGAGCCAAATCTGGAGAATATGATGGGTGTTGAATAATTTCAATATTCAAATCGTTGACTGTTTGCAACGCAAGCCATGCTTTATGTGAAGGTGCATTGTCTTGAAGCAAGAGTATAATTTGAGTGTGAGTTATCCCTCGTTTTCTGGTCAGTCTTTTTGGTAAGTTTGGTATGGACATCAACGTACCATTGGCCTTTAGTCGTCTTGCATTGAGGCAGGCAATTTTTCATTATGACACATTTGACGTCCCATACAATCAAAATCACTTTTCTTGCATATTTCTTTACTCTTTGGTTGATATGCGTTGGTAATGGTGATTCTAAAAGACTCCCAGAGTATTTTGAAAAATGAGATCTGGTTTCTGCCCTTTGCACCTCATTCTGCGTTGAAGAAACATATAGTACCGCTGGAACCACGCAGGGTAAAATGGGGAGCGTACTTACCCAGCGAAACACAGGAACAATTAACATGCATACCCTTCGACATTTGCTGGGAGAGACTTGACACCTATGTGCCTTCAGTCATCGTTCTTCATCATGGTGCGCCATCTTCGCGACGAAAGTTGACTGCAACGGACCTCCAACATCCCCTTTCTTTTGCCTTGATTATGCACTCTGCCAGACTGTAACCTGTCCATCTCGTGATATTTCTATCCAACTTGTATCTCTGCATATCCTTGCTCGCATCCCCTCTATCCAGTAAGGTCTTCAATAAGGTGTCATGTCTTTTAATATGTTCAAAATACATTATTTGTTTTATCTTTATTTCTTTAATAGTTATTTTTTTTAATACAAAGTATTAAATGTTTTTTGTTCATTTTCTTATCTTTTCATGAAGTTCCCCCTATTCTCACATATACATACACGCACGCACGCACACACACATAAAGATTACATAAGAGTTTACATAAAATATACAGAAAAAGAAAATTAACCCACATGTTAAACAACTGAAATCTTCTGCTCCAACTGCTGCGGATGTACATACCATAAATATTGCTGGAAAAAATAGTTCAAAACACATGAAAATTTAAACAGATGGTGTTTCTTACTGTTGTAATATCTGTCCTACAAGCCCTTTACATCGATAAACTGCCAGACCGGAAGGAAGCCATACGAGAAGTGAGAATCCAAAGAAGGGTAGTACTACAGTGGACACTATCCCACTGTGGCATACTAGAAAAGGAAGAGGCAGATATGCGTGCAAAAAGTTGAAGCAACACAGGAACAACAAGGCGAAGAAATCAGCTGCCAGGAGAAAATGACCCTCATCAAAACTATTAGAAAAGTCGACCATCCAAAATACAACTATCACTATCTCGACAGAGTTGAGCAAATTATCATCTTCCGCATCATGACAGATATAACACACTCAACAATAGAAATGTTAAACATCAAACGAGAAGTCCAATATGTTAGTGAATGAGCTACACAGCTAATATAAACCGAACTTCGTAGCTGTATTTCAAACTCCCTAAAATTCGTCAGCACAAGGTTACTTTAGCACTTTTCCACTGAGATCTATAGCCGAAAACTAAAATATATAGTGTAGACGTTTTCTATTAATAGTGAATTATATTTTAAAAAAAAATCTTACAGCAATAACTGATATTGTTGGTTGGTGAGTAGGATATTGTAAAGACTCATTGTGTTAAGACAAGCCCTTTTAAATTACGGGTTTGACAACATCTTAGTCGCGTGTATATCAGGTGTATAACACAAAAAATGTAGAGGTGTTAAAAGAGTTAAATGCGAAACGGACCTTAATCAACAATATAAGAAAAAGGAAATCTTTTTTTGGCCACTTCATGAGACAGGCAGGTTTAGAGAACATAATTATAACAGGCAAGATTGAAGGCACCAGAGACAGAGGGCGACAACGTGAGAAAATATTAGACAGTTTGACAACCTCGCACGGCAAAGAAACAACAACGACTTTGATACATAATACTGTGGACAGAGAGCTGTGGAGAACCATGACCGCCTACGCCACCCGGCATGGCACCTGATGATGATAACACAAAAAACATAGCAGACTAGTTGTAGTTATCTTGTCCAAAGTTCTGTCAGAAATATGAACTATAAATTGGTATTGTGATCGCATAGTATACTTGTAAACCTAGACTGCATCTGTTCGTCTTTGAATGGTATCAATGTAAACTAACTGACATAAGTTCTATAGATACTAGCCAGACTGAGTGATTGTGTGTTTGAATAAGTAAATGTTTGAGGATGTCGGACACCAGAGTGTTGTGTGAATGTTTTTTTTTTCATGTACGTGGGCGTATAGTGGTCTAAGCACAGATTTACGTGAGATTAGTAACAATTTCATTTCTGTTTTTGTAATACAAGTTTTGTTTAACGTTCTTCAATCTCATATTCATACATGTATTTGATAAACATCGCTTCAGACACTAGCAAATGCATTCACAGACCTAACACATCCAAAATGACACTTTACTTCTCTGACACCGGTAATTTTTGTTTCTGACCAGATTTATGGAGTGTTCTCAAGAAGCTATGTAGCTAATCTTTCGGAGGAGAGGCACTCAGAGATGAATATTTTGAACCAGTGTCCAAGCTGTTGAGCTAAGCTCTAAGTGGAGTCGCACTACTCGTGTATAGATCTTTGTCAAAGTTTGTTCATTTGCACCGCAGATTGAACCTGTCAGTTTTCTAATTATGCCTAGTCGTTACTGGGTTTCCCTTCTGGTTTACCAGTACGCGTGATCTATGTGGGTCTTTTATCAAAGGTGTTTCCACAATAAGTGGAACAGTCTTCTTATCTAAGTGTGGTCCTTAAAAGTAGGGCCTATACTTACCATTTGTTTGTTTTTTAATAGTGAAAGGGAGACAAGTGATTTCATAAGTTCTGGGCTTGATTAACTCGGCAAATTAAGTTCATAATCCACTTCAGCTAGTATTCGATATGTAGATGTTTCTTGATTTTTCTAATTATACGTAACAAACACATACCAGTCAACGTATTATCACTTTATTGTAACAAACACATACCACATCAACGCATTATCACTTTCTTGTAACAAACACATACCAGTCAACGTATTATCACTTTATTGTAACAAACACTTACCACATCAACGTATTATCACTTTCTTGAAACTATTTTTTGGGGGTTATTTTTCCAGCAAGCGACTAAAAAATTTTTTTTCTACGGTTGGTAACACAGATGAGCTAGGATGTCCGTACTCTAATCTAATATTTGCACTTAATTGTCGCGTCTGTTGAGTTAGAACTGACAGTTTGTATGTGCTCTATTAAACCGAACATTCCTATAGAGTCACGCCGTGATTATATTCTCTGACATTCGTGAGTTTGTATTGTTTATTAGTAAATAAATATGTGTAATGTAAAAACGGAACATTTTATGCAAAGCACATTACATATTTTTAGTTATTACTAGAAATAAAGTATAGATTGTATTTAAGTATTTGTGAAAACTTCAGCGTTGGAAGAAATCTCTTCGTGTCCCGTGGGTATTTACTGTGTAGGCCTACCTGTCGTATTTGAGTTCGACCGAACAAGTCATACAGGGACACTGAGGAAAAATAATGAGTGTTATGTGGCGCAGGCGGTTATAGATGCGACTATCAATAGAGGGAAGGTCCTTAAAAAGCTTCATACAACATTTGGGGAATTTTTAAAAATAAACTTTTGATTGTGAAAGCTGCCAATGAAGGGATTAGCCTCTTTGTTATTTGTTTCCGAGTGCTATTGCTATGTTCAACTTTTCTGGAACACATTTAAGATAAGTAGATTTTTCTGTGATTTTTCTGAAATATTTCTTTAATTATACTCGCTCTTTTGTTTTTCCTTTTGCTCTATTTTTTTATCTTGCTGTGCTTGTCGTCCATCTTCTTTTTTCCTCTCATTTGTTCTCCTTTATTATCAACTTATGCTTCTCTCTTACACTGTGATTATCATTTTGTAATATTAATGATTTTTTTTCGTTATTGTCCAGATGAAGATTTTTTAGTTGAAACTTCATATGTTTTTGTTGATGTTGTTATGTATTTTGTTGCTTCAGTGCTTACTTATCCCTATTTTTCCATATAGATAATAGATATTATACAGCGTATAACACTGCATGTAGATAATAGATATTATACAGCGTATAACACTGCATGTAGATAATATATATTAGGCCTATACTGTTTATAATGCTAACACGTTCTCACAGATGAGAGGGATCGAACACATATGCTAATAATAATAATACATAGTCATAATAATAATAATACTTAGTCATAATAATAATAATAATACATAGTCATAATAATAATAATACTTAGTCATAATAATAATAATAATACATAGTCATAATAATAATAATGGCAAAAGTAGTAATAACGACACTAAAGTAACCCTTTTAATATCATGTATTTTCCCAGTGGCAACATATGAATACGGGACTTGGACTTTAAACAAGATAATATCCAAAAGAATACATTTATTTGAAATGAAGTGCTACAGAAAGATCATACAATATCATGGGCAGAGATAAAGAAGAACATTGAATTTTGAAATTTCTGAAACTAAATGAAGGGTGGCTTCTAAATACAATCATAAGAACAGTATAGTATTTTGGACACTTAAAGCGACACAATGTTATCGAAAGGCTGAATCTAGAGCTCAGAGTGCCAGTCAAGTGAAGAAGAAGAAGAGGACAAAGAAGACGATGGACCAGCAACAACGAAGAATGTATGCACATGTCTCTGGCTAATGTAGGTCTGCTTGCCTTAAACAGAAAGGCGTTCAGAATATCCACGACGGACAAAGTTCTGGAAAGAATATGTCACTTGATATATAGTGGACCATAGCGCGGCAGGGTTTTAGTGGTACCACACTGGAGAGAGCACACAAAAAACACCTTCAAACACTTCTGTCCTCAGCCAACCGGAGGAGTGGAGAAAATTCATACTCCGACTATTCCTTGATGTTATCAATCAATGATTTTCTTTGTCCGTCTCGTCTTGCACCCTCGATTTATCCTTGCAAAATTACTAAACGAAATGTTATAACGAGAGTCGCGTCTCGTTACTTGTCCAAGCCAAACACGTTTACGCCGTTTCACAACTGCCAAAAGTGATTCCTGATAACCTGTAAGTATGTTTATGTGCCTCCGGATAAATATATTTGTCTTGTGTTCTATTAAAATAATTCTCAACAAAAAAATGTAGCAATTATATTTAAAAAACTCGAATCCTTCTTTCCGTATCCGTATTGAATTTCACATCCGTGATATTTACTGTAATACTACTGATTTATTTCCAGATACAATCAACCTTGCCATAGCAGTCATCGCCATCTCAATCTTAGCTTAATCTCATTTCCCGAGTTGCCATCATCATATATTTGCGACTCGAGATAATTTAAGGTGGTAACTTCTTTAAGTTTGTAAATATTTAGCAAGATGTTCGTGTGATTTGCTTGGTAGCACTAGTCACCAATATCTTGCTTGTATCAATGTTAAATTTTATACCATATTTCCGACTAACGTCTTCCAACTCTTAGGTGAGTTTACTAAGTTCAGATTTGGAATCAGCCTGGAGATTTATATCATCTGCATAACTCCAGTTACAAAGTGATCTACCACCAATATTTAATGATGTCTGGTGATCTTGTAATACCTTGCATTACATATTTCAGATAAATGTTAATAAGTACTGGAAATAGTGTGCAACCCTGACTTATAGAGTCTTATATCAGTCTCGAAAAATTCTCCAATTTATGAAAACAGCGCTATTTGCATCTTTATACAAAGTTTGCATAATTTCTATAATGTTTATGTGCAAGTAATATTGTCTCAGTATATGTGACAGATTTTGGTGCCATATACGATCTAATGCCTTTGTGAAATAAATAAAATTATTCTACAAAGCACGTTGACATTGTACAATTTTTCTATCATTATTTTGAGGTTAAAAGTATGTTGTGGTACTTTTGCCACATGAACTCTTTTGTTTTAGGCGTTCCGCTGGAATATTATCTAGCCCTTGTGATTTATTTTCTTTCAATGACCCTAGAACCGTTGACATTACCTCCCTTAATATTTCTGCTTTTACCAATTCTATGTTGCTGTTAAACAAAATGCTATTGATCACTTGAGATGCTGGTGCAATTTCAAATTTATATCAATCTCAGTAATATTTCGTCCACCTTTCCATTATGTATTCTTTTTAGTTGAGTAATACTCCGTAGTTATCTTCAATGATAGTTGGTTTGGTTGTTTTAACTTTTTCAAAGTGACAGAGGCTTTTCTGTGGTTACCTTGCTTTATTGATGGATTACATCCATCAGAAATCCAGTTCTCTTTGGCCTGTTTCATTTTTTCTAACATCTTTATTTAATTTTCTGTGGGACTATTGCAAAGAGGGGACATGATTTTGTTTCCTTACCTTCTTCATTTCTCTCCGGACATCACTAACTTCATTATGATGTCGGTTGCCCAAAAATTGCATACGTCCTATTTTGTTTTAACCTTGAATTATTGTTCCTTATCTTGAAGCCCGGTATTCATGACACCATGAATACTGATGGATATATAGAAAAAATTAGGTTCTTGTTTCCAACTAGTGCCTACCGCCAAGGGAAATAATTACATGGATAGGCACAAATTCCAAGCCAGTTCCACAAGTGTTAAATATAAATATATTTAGGGTTAGAGTTAGGATTAGTTATGCAAAACATAACTATCTCTAACCCATAACCCTAACAAAATAAATATTTAAATTAAGTATTGATTAATTATTGATATGCTATTTAGATTAATTAATCATAAAATACGTCGGTAGACACTGTAGAAACAAGAACCACAAATTAACATTCGGTCGAATCCAACATTCCTATAGACAGCAGACATCCTACCGCAAGTGTATGAATACATCGTGACTAGTGATCACGAGCTATTTACATAAAATCATGGACTTCTAAATATACACAAGAAAATAGAGCCGGCTTGTGAAACATCACATAAAGAGTCGGTTGTTATAAAAAATAGCCGAGATTTCACGAACAATATTTGTTAAGTTCTTCTCTAGAATAGGCACTCCTCTTGTCTTGATTTGAGCGACGGAGTATTGGTCAGTTTGCGTATACTTTGTGCCGTTATCCTAAGAAAAGCACAGACAAGTCGGATTATCAGAGCAAGTGACGCTGTACAAGGTCAGCATGTAAAGCTGTCTCTGAGAAGTACCCGATACTAGCTTATACAAGTGAGTATTGGGTCAACACGAGAATTCCTGATGTAAGTACCCCTTATTTGTGATGCGTGATAAGACCCTGTATCTAGATGTCTGTGATAAAATGCCCACTAATACAATTTTGGGGAAGGGATATTTTGTATAGATGAGTATCAGATACTTATGGTCCCTCATATCTCAGTCATTATATTTTCAGTGTGGCGTGAGTCTTTCCTGCCACTTGTTGCTTATCTGAATTGTTTGCTGAAACAACACGTTTCTGTGTATGTCTACCCAAGCATGCGAAGCAAGATCGTACATCACTGTATGTTCACGACAGATGAAACTGGGTCTACGTAATTTTATCTGGACTTAAACCACCTGACCTGATTGTTTCTCAGCAAAAATACACAAGATGAATATACGACAAAAGAGATCTCTCCAGAATTGCGTTTGCGTTAAGTGCGTTCCACCACCTCTAACAAACATATGGGGAAAAACAATAAGTAAGCATACCAAACTACGACTGTTCAACTCCAATGTGATATCCGTGTTGACATATGATTGCGAAAGTTGGAAAATAAGAAAGGCGTCGGAGAAGATTTTCAATCCCCTCCCTGCAACGCATGAACTGGTAAAATTCAGTAATGACAGTGTTTTTTTTGATAGTTGGAGAAGAAATTGAATGCATTTTAAAATAAACGTCGTAGAAGACTCCTAAATATTGGTTGAGAAGAATTAAAGTCAAACATGCAAGTAAGAGAAGACACTAAAAAGCAATATGTTTCTACAACAATAAGAAGATAACCATGGACTTATATCGGACATGCACTTCGAATGAATTAAAACAGACTGCCACGACAGGCATTAAAATTGGTACCAGATAGCACAAGAAAAAGAAGAAGATCAAGAGAGACTTTTCGCAGAACAACCACCAAAGACGGTATGACTATGTGCCTGAACAACATATAAGAATTACACACAGTTGCATGACATCGCTCCAGCTGGAGATTTCTGGTTTCTGCCCTATGCACCGTGTTCGGCGATGAAGGAACATAGAGAAGATACATATCTCTCGCATTGAAACATTTGATAAATAAATATTGAAATCGAAATTTTACAAGATCTAGTTGATTTTAGGTAGTCATTTCAGAGGCTAATAATAATGAAATAATTACCATATAATCAGTAACATGGTAACATTGCAACAAAGCGTACCAGATCCTAGGACAGATGACACGTATTTTAATAACAAAAATGTAAACATAGACACTAAAGTTGCATTATACAAGACTATCATTATCCCATTACTATGCTACCAGTGCCAAACCTAAACAATGACAGCACAAGACACAAGAAAAATAGTGACAGAAGAAATGACATATCTACGAAGAATACTCGGAGTGTCATTAAGAGATATAATTAGAAACGATAACATCAGACAGATAACCAAAACAATACCAGTATTGGAACACATCTAAAGACAAGTGGTTTCAAGTGGTTTTCACATGCTTCCAGACTATCAACAGATGACAGCACAGATGACCATGACACATAGATATAACGGCTATAAAGCCAGAGACAGACCATCTAAAAGATGGATAATAGAAATCAAAGAAGCCACAGGAACAAGCTTACAAACAGCACACAAGAAAGCTATCTCCAGAGAACTCTTCTACCCCTGACGCCGCAAGGCAAACAATGGATACAGCATATAGTAGTAGAAATAGTAGTAACATGGCAATTATAGAAATTAATGACTGGACGCCTAAGATCAGTTTATCATCTACGAACAGACTATGATAGATGGACTATAGCTAGTATAAGAATTACGAGCTCTTATGGACGACCGATAAATCTCGAGCACTTTCGATGGCAATGGGACGTCGCTATTGAACGCAATGAAAATATATTGCGCAAGTTGACAGTAACGAATAGTGCGGCTGCTTGTTTCCTATTCTGTTTATATGTTTATTCTTTTATGTCTTGTGGAAATCAAGCTTAAAATTGTTGTTGTTTCCTATTCTGTTTATATGTTTATTCTTTTATGTCTTCTGGAAATCAAGCTTAAAATTGTTGAACTAAAATTCTTAAATGAATGGTGATTCAATTGGATGCATTTGTGACGTCTTAAACTTTAACAGTAATTATAGAGTAATGTCCTATATAGGATATGCTTCTATTATTTTATTTTATTTTTTTAACTACTGTTATTGCCTTCGTCATAATTTTCTTCTGTGTATCATTGCTCAAGTTCTGAATTACTAAACTGGAGACACTGCATTCTAACTCTGCCCCGCAGATTCCATATTCTGAGAATCATTTTTTCAAGTCGTATTTATTGATGATTTAACTATGCATACATGTGTGCAAATATTGTTTGGAGTGGACAAGAGATGAAACAGCATGCACAGATCCATTTATGGATGGACTAAAGTTAGCAGAACCGAGAACGGTAATGAAAAGAACGTTGAGAATGCCAGTTATTATTCAACATTTTTTGAACATTCTACGACCTGCACCATGTCATGAATACCTTTTTTGTGACTATGTTTTCACTACAAAAGTTAGACCGGATGCCTTAGGGATATTTTACAATCTGTTTATCTCTAGATTTGACGTTCTGTGTTTGGTTCTATTTGAACGATATTATTTCTAGTTTTTAATGTTTTCACAGAGTTGCTAGGTCGCATGTGTATAAACAGGAAATATGTTAACGTGTTACTAATACTAATATTACCCCAGCCGTTATATTTTCATTGTGATGTTGAGTCTTTCCTGACACTGGTTGTTTATCTGAATTGTTTGATGAAACAACAAGTTTATGTTTATAATGTCTACCCAAGTATGCCAAACAAGATCTTACTTCACTGTATTTACATGACAGGAGAAACTGGTCTACATAATTTCATCTGGACTTATCCAACTGTCCCGATTGTTTCATTTACCAATTGATGTGTGCTTTGCATCGTCAACCAATGGAAAACAGAGATCAAAGGTCAGCCAACTGGTGTAACAATTTGTAATAGCACAATAATCTTGGGAGAAACTGTGAAGACTGGTCTCAGTGACTGTAATGATGATGCTATTAGCTGACACAACGGGTACAAATCTGAATTTCAGCAGAGCGACGTGAATCTAATAAAGCATGGCGAGGCACCAAGAAAGCCCTTGTCATCTACTGAATTCTGTACTCGTATCAGTCGTCTTGACTTTGTCTTGTTACTGGTGTCAAAGAGGTCTGGACTAGTAAGCGATGTCGACGAACACAACATTTTCTCGCATATAAATTTAAGCTACAGTTTAGACATGGAATTCTATGCTAGAATTGATCGTTTCATTCATCTCCGCATGCACGAGAGAGAGAGAGAGATGCACCAACACAGGTTTCAGCCTTTAGTCATCATCGCATGCGATGAACGGCTGTTATTTTTATAATGAAATCTTCAGTATTGTAAAGTTAGAGATATAGTGAGTTTAACCGTCTATCTGTATGTTCATATACAGATTTAAGTGATGTCTACATGAAAATAACATACAATGTGACTGTCAACATTGATGCTGCAGACAATGTGACTGTCAAGATTGACGCTGCAGACAATGTGACTGTCAAGATTGACGCTGCAGACAATGTGACTGTTATCCTGTATATATTTATTTTCTAGGATGGTTAAGGAGAAATTCGATACGTCCATGGAATATGACTCCAACAAATGCACCCGGAACGTGGAAAAAGACACGCAGAAAAGTGCACTCAGTCGTGACAATTATGCGTAAATAAAAATATAAAAAAACCAAAGCTTCAATACTGTTAAATAACAAACGCAGACCAGATATTACATTTTCCACAAGAATGTGTATTCATACGTTCAGTTAGACCAGCCACGAAAACCTAGATACAATGATAATGTTATGGAATTTGCGACGTCACGTCAAGGGTTGGTTGCAAACGCAGACATTACTTGGAGTTTCTTTACAGTACTATGATTTTAAAAGAAGTTTTTGAGCTATAATTATGATCAAGTTCCGTCTCCGCAACGAAGGTTGACTGCAACAGACCTATAACATCCCCTGTCTCTTGTTTTGGTAGTACATTCTACAAGACTGTAACCATCTCGCGATGTTACTCTCCCACTTGTATTGCTACCTATGTCTTGCCCACCTCCCTCAACTTTACCCTCAAGTATAAACTAGAGAACACTTGTTGCACTGATTGTAATATTATGGAACTAGTTTTCATCAGCGTAGCTAGAAAATGAACATTGTGTGTATCACTCATAGAGGGCTCAATCGGCGTAGAGGATTGCCTTTATTGTACTCGTGTTTCTAAATTAATACAACCACAACGGAGGTACACGCCGCATGTTAACTCATCGTACTTAACTCCGTAGCCTCCATCGATAATTCCCAGAGACCTCCAAAAAATAAAACGCCACGACCCATGATCGAACCCGCGACCATATAGTACATAGAGTGCTACTATATTTAATGCTACTACAAAGATATGTACCGGTAATATCAATTTGATTAACATTTTACGTCCTTGAACTTTTCACTGGATGCATCACATAGTTTCGCATATTCATCAACATATGTAGATATCGTAGATGGCGTTTGTCTTTACAGTGAAGACATGCACTGGTGGTATTTATTTCCAGCTACACTTTCCATAGTCTTAATGTAGCTTCAAATGATTTCATGTTTGAAAGCAGGGAACTGAGAATCTGGTTGGGGGCTTCGTAACTTGACGTTGATGCTCTGAGAAGATATTGGTAATATCCAACTAAATTACATGATGTTCGTCCGTCGTGATCGACGATGACCAAAAACTCAACCATAATAATAATAACAATAAATAATAAAAATAATAAAGTTAATATTGCGTTTTTAGATGACTAGCAAGTCCAATGCGCGCACAAAATGTTCTTTTACAGAATTGACAACAATAGAAGGTATCTATGTGAGGTTGAGATGTTTTTTCTTTTCTACGTGTCCGCTTCTGTCTTGCAGTATCTTGTCTGAATTCTTCCGCCGCTAGTGCTCCCGTTCTAATGCTGTAACGCCATGCTGTTCTATCCTGAGCGAGGCTCTCCCAAGCGCCTACGTCAATGTTAAGATGTTTCAAGGATGACTTGAGCGTGTCTTTGAAGCCCTTTTTCTGTCCACCAGCTTTTCGAAATCATGCCTTGAGTGCTCCATAATATATTTGTTTTGGCAAACGCGAGTTCTCCATACGCACAAGATGGCCTGCCCAGCGTGCTTGCGCCTTCATAAGTAATGTGTGGATGCTTATCGAGGTTTATTTTTCCAAGACCTCGTAGTCTGGTACTTTGTCCCACCAATGGATGTTTAGTAATTTACGTAGGTAGGTAAGATGGCAATGATTTAATTTTCTTGCATGTCTAGCAAACACTGTCCACGTTTCGCAGGCGTATAGTAGGGTTGGTATAACAGCAGCATGATATACTTGTAGTTTGGTGGTTGTTCTTATACCTCTTCTGTCCCATACATTGTTGCGTAATCTGCCAAATACAGCACTAGATTTTGCCAGTCTATAGTTAATTTCCACATCAATATTGACATCACGAGAGAGAGAGAGAGAGAGAGAGAGAGAGAGAGAGAGAACTTCCAAGGTAAGTAAAATTGTCGACCACCTGCAGTTTTTCCTGATTGACGATGATGGAAGTAGCAGTATGTTGGCTATTTGATGTTGCTTGGTGCATGACTTCTGTTTTTTTGGTATTAATAGACCAAAGTTGTTGCAGGCCTATGAGAAGCGGTCTATGGTGCTCTGCATGTTTACGACAGAGTCAGCATACAATGCACAGTCGTCAGCATAACAAAGTCAATCAGTCACTCTCACTGAGTTCTATGACATTTGATTACTTCATATGGATGAAGTGACTTTGTTCCGCAATTAAAACCCCATGAGTATGTCCACTTGACTGAACTACCGTACTTCATTGGAATAAAGATAATTGTACTCAGTCAAGATATTGTCAATAATTGCATACACTGGCGGCAGTTAAATCTCTCTGCTATTGACAACTTGTATGCATGGCACTACTGTTTATATAACACATTTTGCGCCACAACTATTGTGCATATATATATATTTAAAAAAAAATATTACGAGTATATAATGTTTCTTGATTAGAAAACTGGCCTCACAGCACGTGGGGCATTTCCATAAGTGCTCCGCCCTCTGTTCCAGCAGCCATTCCACTCGATGGTGTTTCGAGTCCAATGTCGCCGAAACAGACGTCGACATCAGGGCACAACTCTGGCCCTTGCGACAGTTTTCTTTGTTGTTCCGCCCACCCACACGGTGCCTGTAAACTAGTTCAAGCACAACGTCGGCGTGTCGGAACAACATGGTAACTGTTATCGAAGGTTACGACTACGGGATTGTATAGATGACGTGCCATGAAGCTTCTATAACAAGATAACCTCAATATAAAGGTGTCATCTACTAAGGTTTTCTGTTGCATGATTTGTTTGTCTAGTGAGCCATTGGTATGAGACCCACAGACACAACCGCATGCGCGAGTATATAATGTGGTGTCTTGTAATAGAATAATTTTCTCATAACTGAGATGAGTTTTTGTTTTCTTTTTTTAACTGACTAATGAAATCATGTCTACAGCTCTATATGTAATAAGGTTACTTAGTTTTTCAAATATCACTCCACGTTTTTCCCCCAATGATATCTCTCACAGAGGTCCTCACCTGCTGAGTGCCGTGCATGGCTTTCAATGATAAGAGTCTCGCGTGTCAAACTATGCTGTTATCCCAAGATCGAAAACGTTTTTTTAAAGCAGTATATGTTATGTTGGTTGTCTTGTCACAAACCACCGTGCTGCTTCGCAGGATCGCTGAAGTGTCGAATTATTATGATTTCGATAAAATAAAATATGTTGTTATGAAAAAGCTCATATATTTTTTTAATTGAATTTCGAGTCCCGATTGTTCGATTCTCTGTTTTCAACTTTTTTCTCGTTTTGCGTTAGCAGGAATGGAGTAAGCGACTTCGTAGAACGGAGGTTCCCTTCCTTTGCCATATAGGATCAGCGTCACGCACAAGCCATGCTGTTGATGGGTGTTTCTGACTAAATTCAAAGATAACGGCGTTAAACTATAAACAGTGACATGCCGCATTACACATTTTCGACTACATCTAGAACATCTGTAGGAGTTATGACTGAACACAGGAGACGTATTGATAGCAGATCTTTAGGTGATCAGACTTCCACAGGAGAACTTATAGCAGCACTTTAAGTACTCAGTCTACAACAGAAGAACTTATAACAGAACTTTAAGTACTCAGTCTACAACAGAAGAACTTATAGCAGAACTTTAAGTACTCAGTCTACAACAGAAGAACTTATAGCAGAACTTTAATTACTCAGTCTACAACAGAAGAACTTATAGCAGAACTTTAATTACTCAGTCTACAACAGAAGAACTTATAACAGAACTTTAATTACTCAATCTACAACACTACAACAGAAGAACTTATAGCAGCACTTTAAGTACTCAGTCTACAACAGAAGAACTTATAACAGAACTTTAAGTACTCAGTCTACAACAGAAGAACTTATAACAGAACTTTAAGTACTCAGTCTACAACAGAAGAACTTATAACAGAACTTTAATTACTCAATCTACAACAGAACTTATAGCAGAACTTTAAGTACTCAGTCTACCACCTGGATAACTTATAAAGTATATATGCGTATGGTTCTCGTGCTGGTTGGTGAAAACATTTCTCACTTTGCTATACAGCTGCCTATTCCGTATCCAGCTGGCCTGGTGGACAGAAAAACCGTTTCAAAGACACTCTCAATCATCCTTGAAACATATTAACATTGACGTAGGCGTTTGGGAGAGCCTCGCTCAGGATAGAACAGCATGGCGTTACAGCATTAGAACGGGAGCACTAGCGGCGGAAGAATTCAGTCAAGAAACTGCAAGACAGAAGCGGACACGTAGAAAAGAAAAAAACATCTCAACCTCACACAGATACCTTCTATTGTTGTCAATTCTGTAAAAGAACATTTTGTGCGCGCATTGGACTTGCTAGTCATTTAAAAACGCACTATTAACGTTATTATTTTATTATTTATTGTTATTATTATTATGGTTGAGTTTTTGGTCATCGTCGATCACGACGGACGAACATCATCATCATCTTCATCATCATCATCCAGCTGGCTCTCGCTAAGGAACATCTCACTGATTATATGTGCATATAATGTAAACATGTCTGTTCTCTCATTACCACGAACGCCATGTTCTGAGCAGTAGATGTACGTTATACCCTCAATATGGGATGTAACTATTCATGCATCCAGTAAGAAACACGGTATATACAACAGGTATAAGATAACTATAAGGTGATTCATCCTTCCCTACAAGGATCATGTAGATACAGTAGTGTTAGTGATTCCGCCTCCTAACCATCCTCAACTATATTTAAGAATATAATTAGTACTCTAAATACTATACAGCACATTATACTCTGTACAAATAATACAACACCACACACAATGGTTATGTAAATTCAACATATCGCATAGAAACCCCCCCCCCCCCAAAGACGCTTACCGACAATGAAGATCCTCAGCTCTGTTACAGGCCTGAAGGTGTCAGCCAGCTGTAAAGACATTGATCACTTGGGCATGAATATGCACATAGATCCGCGGTTGCATACTTTGATTAATTTAATCACTTTCTAGACATGTGTTTAAGTTTATGATTCTATATTATCTTGGACTTTAAAAAAAAATGTCTGCCGGTTCCTTCTTCTATAATATTGTTTTCAACTTAAATGTCTATCACAATATAAAGCATTCCTAACAGGACTCGAACGCTGTGACTTTCAGATCGGAGTCCGGCTATCTAGCACCTTGACCACCCAACTCTATTATTCGTCTCCTTCTTTCCTTCCTCTTTTACTCTTTACGGGTGTCGAGGGAGATACAAATGTTTTTGTTCTCGCTTTTCTGGCAGCTTCAGATAATGTAATTTGGTGTTCGTGTAATGTCTCTTGTATGTTACGCATACCCCTGTCTCTTCTTTCTGCTTATCCTCTCTTCACATATGCTTTATAAACAAATGAATAACACGACATTCTTTCTAGATGACCGAACCATTGTATCTGTTGGTTTTGTATGAATTGTAGAATTGATATGACACCCACTCTTTCTCTTATGATATCGTTTCTAATTCTGTGTCTTCTGGTCACATAATTATATATCTGTGGCTTTTCTCAGACATCTCATCTCTGTTGTAACCAGCTGTATCTTATGTTTTGTTGTCAAGGACCATGTTTGACATTGGTATCACAGAATTGGAATGAAGATACTTTGGATAAGATGTTTTTTGTGGTCATTGGTAGCATTTTGTGTTAAAGTAAGTGGAATTACTATTATTCCAACGTGGTCATTGGTAGCATTTTGTGTTAAAATAAATTGAATTACTATAATTCCAACTTCAAATATTGCTATTTAATCAGTAAGTACTTCAACTGATCTGCTCAAGTCTTTCAAATTGAGTGTCGCGTGCTTACCTAGGACGCAATTTGAGACTTGCTTACAAAGATTGTATATAAGAAAATATACAACTCTCCTGTATGAGGAAACCTCGAAAGTAATAATTGTATTACTTGAATTCTGTATCCACCGAAGTCGGATGCAATGCAAACTTTTTCTACCATATTAGTCAGTCAGTCAGTTCCTCTTTTGCCAAGTTTGGCACATAGGGCGGATGTCATAGTCTCCATGCATGTCTGTCAGTTGCTAGGGATTGCAGGTCTTGTGCAGTTATTCCTTTTGTTTTTAATTCATTCATAACTGTTCTGAGCGTTGTTTTTTGGTCTTTCCTGTTTTCTTTACCCATCTGGTGTCCACATGAAGGCCATATTAGTGGTCATTGGTAATTTAATGGGTGCATCTTGTGGTCATGTACATTTCTTTCACCTGACATGAGTCAAGTTTAGTTATATCCGAGAGTATGATCAATAAAAATAGAGTAGATTGTGTGTAGCATGACAACTACCTAAATAGAAGTGGACAGTATGATTTAAACAAATTCTTTCTCCAACTAGGACATTTATTATCGCGGTCTCCCCATGATTGACACTGATCAACCAAGTCCCTCGTCCGCTGAGAAAACTTGTGAACATACCTGTTTCATCCGTCTGAAGTGACGTTATTTAACGTTTCCGGTGATTTCCATTGGTTGTGGACACACAGTATAAACTAAGTGAGCAATGTAAAACTAAGTAAAAAAAGTCAAATAAAGTAATTTTTTTATAAATGATGAGTCCATAGGACTATATAATGGACAAGGGACCCGGGACAAAATGATCAGGTTAGTGAATCTAGAGACAAGTTGAAATAATCTTCATACACTCATCTGTCCCATGCTGTCATCAGAACTTTCCAAGATCGCATAATTGACATTATAAGCATAAATTCGATACTCTGATAGATTTCACTTTCCCTATTTGAGGAATAATTGATTACATTCTTATTTCTTGTCTACATTTTGTATCTCTCTACTCTTTGTTTTCTAATAGAGTTCATCTTGAATATATTCAAACAAAAAGTGATCAGAATAAATGTTGTCAAGATATTCACAGTGCATGTCCAAACTGCCGCTGCAAATACAGCATTATGTGGTGATCATTACTGCATAACTGTATAAAGTGAATGTTTTCCATAACATATGGTTTGAACGTAGATGATTTTGCTGACACAAAGAATGGATTTAGATTGTTTTTCTCACGTTAGGATTTGATGTGCCAGGTTTCTCTAAAAATAGGGTATTATTTGAGTTAATTAGTTTAATTTGGATTTATTTTCTCATATAAAGAGATTTAATGTGGGTTTATTTTCTCACATAGAGCGATTTAATATAGGTTAGTTGTCTCTTGCAGAGAGATTTAATATGGGTTAGTTTTCTCATGCAGAGAGATTTAATATGGGTTAGTTTTCTCTTGTAGAGAGATTTAATATTGGTTAGTTTTCTCTTGCAGAGAGATTTAATATGGGTTAGTTTTCTCTTGTAGAGAAATTTAATATGGGTTAGTTTTCTATTGCAGAGAAATTTAATATGGGTTAGTTTTCTCTTGTAGAGAGATTTGATTCGAGTTTGTTTTCACAGTGATGGGAGGTCTTAAAGCATGTTGCACAATGTGCCTAGCACATTCTTCTGTGTTTTGAGCACGTTGCCTCATGTTTTCTCGAGTAAGTTGCTACAGCACTACCACCATAAACAAGTGCATGATCATGTTGACCATGCTCCACAACTACATTATCATCAAGAGTATGAACACTAGCATGACATGTTCATACATCACACTTTCATATCTCCTTCCCACCAACTCCAGATCTGTGCTGTGCTTCACAAATATAAACTCCACTAAAACAAATTTTCTACAACTTATCTGCGATGTAATGTTTGTTTGTTTTTCGTTCGCTCCATTGTAACCATCACGGATATCCGTGCGATTTCCGCCGGGAGCGTGATTACGTTGTGCCACCGTCATACACCTTGTAGGCCTAGCACATCCGATTTCGGCATGCCTTGACAATTCGGGTGGGCTACCCTTAGCCTGTGACAGCCTCTATATCTGTCTCCAGGCACGCGTAGTGGAGACTCTTCGCCCAGACGATTTTTCTGCGATGTAATAAATGTTGTTATCTTCGTAAATATCTTCACAAAAGTGTAACACTAAAATGTTAACGTAACACATTGCAGCTGCCTACTAGCTTCGATAGACAAAGTCAGTCAATAAACAATCTGACATTTTTACATTTAAATTTTTTACGAATTTACAACTGACGATTGGCTTGGAAGTCCTTCAAATCAATACACTACTTACTAGTAGCTTGAAAGTGCTTCAAATCACTACACTACTTACTAGTAGCTTGAAAGTGCTTCAACTTACTACACTACTTACTAGTAGCTTGAAAGTGCTTCAAATCAATGCACTACTTAGAAGTAGCTTGAAAGTGCTTCAAATAACTACACTACTTACTAGTAGCTTGAAAGTGCTTCTAATCACTACACTACTTACTAGTAGCTTGAAAGTGCTTGTAATCACTACACTACTTACTAGTAGCTTGAAAGTGCTTGTAATCACTACACTACTTACTAGTAGCTTGAAAGTGCTTGTAATCACTACACTACTTACTAGTAGCTTGAAAGTGCTTGTAATCACTACACTACTTACTAGTAGCTTGAAAGTGCTTGTAATCACTACACTACTTACTAATAGCTTGAAAGTGCTTGTAATCACTACACTACTTACTAGTAGCTTGAAAGTGCTTGTAATCACTACACTACTTACTAGTAGCTTGAAAGTTCTTCAAATCACTACACTACTTACTAGTAGCTTGAAAGTGCTTCAACTTACTACACTACTTACTAGTAGCTTGAAAGTGCTTCAAATCACTACACTACTTACTAGTAGCTTGAAAGTGCTTCAACTTACTACACTACTTACTAGTAGCTTGAAAGTGCTTCAAATCACTACACTACTTACTAGTAGCTTGAAAGTGCTTCAACTTACTACACTACTTACTAGTAGCTTGAAAGTGCTTCAAATCACTACACTACTTACTAGTAGCTTGAAAGTGCTTGTAATCACTACACTACTTACTAGTAGCTTGAAAGTGCTTGTAATCACTACACTACTTACTAGTAGCTTGAAAGTGCTTCAACTTACTACACTACTTACTAGTAGCTTGAAAGTGCTTCAAATCACTACACTACTTACTAGTAGCTTGAAAGTGCTTCAAATCACTACACTACTTACTAGTAGCTTGAAAGTGCTTGTAATCACTACACTACTTACTAGTAGCTTGAAAGTGCTTGTAATCACTACACTACTTACTAGTAGCTTGAAAGTGCTTCAACTTACTACACTACTTACTAGTAGCTTGAAAGTGCTTGTAATCACTACACTACTTACTAGTAGCTTGAAAGTGCTTGTAATCACTACACTACTTACTAGTAGCTTGAAAGTTCTTCAAATCACTACACTACTTACTAGTAGCTTGAAAGTGCCTGTAATCACTACACTACTTACTAGTAGCTTGAAAGTGCTTCAACTTACTACACTACTTACTAGTAGCTTGAAAGTGCTTCTAATCACTACACTACTTACTACTAGCTTGAAAGTGCTTCTAATCACTACACTACTTACTACTAGCTTGAAAGTGCTTCTAATCACTACACTACTTACTAGTAGCTTGAAAGTGCTTAAAATCACTCAATTATAACGTTCACATAGCAATCTTCTAGAAATCTCTACATGGAAATAAAATGGACTACTGATTAAGAACTTCTGACAGAACCTAGAACCAAACCTCATCTTCTTTATATCTTACCCCTGGACCATTCATCACGTGAGTTTGGTTTCCCCCCCCCCCCTCAAAATGGTCAAGTCCTTTGTTTTGCATGTTCCGATACCCTCCTATTGACTATCTTAGAGGCACGCATTGATCACACAAATCTCAAGGTAGTATGTTTACATAAGAGACTGACGTAGTCTAGTGATACATCTGAGTCCAGCCTATCTTTGTTATTCTACTTTTCAAGTTTGTGGAAACACAATAATTTGAAGAAGAAAGGTTTTTATTTTCACAGCCTTAGTCCCTCCCTATCTCTCAACGGTATATTTTTGTATACAAGATGTCATTCTATGTTTACATCTTATGTTTGCTTAAAGCGTGCCATATCTCCTAGGGCATGGGTGGGCAAACTTTTTGTGCAGAGGGCCGCATTGAAAATTGTAAAGGTATTGGAGGGCCGCATATAATATTATGTATGTTTTTGTTTAAAATTCTCGGTAAGTAATCAATTAAATATTTTTATTGTAAAGAAAGGTAGTTTTACATAATGTAGATAACTTCTGAAATAAATTACATTTCTAACAGACTTACACTATAACAGTATATTTTCTAATATGGATAAAAGGTTTTGCAAATATTTTAACAATGTTCGTGTATTTACAAAATGAGTTTGAGGGCCGCAAAATATCCAATGGCGGGCCGCAGTTTGCCCACCCCTGTCCTAGGGGATTGTCACACATTATTTCACCAATTCTTCTATGTTACTATTTTGGTACACGACTCCAAGTATATAAATAGTGACAAATGAAAATCAAGATAACAATAAAGAACGTAACAAATGAATTCCTCATTAATTATGTGCAGAGGTCTACTATACCTGCAGACGGCCATGATGAGAAGATCTGTTGAGAGAGACAGAGTCAATAACGTATATTGAGGAGTTAAAACAGCCCCCATTAAGACAAATAAGAAGTATCATTTATGTAAATAAATAAAAAAATTAAAGGACAAATGCCCTCTGTAGCGGGTTTCCCATTATTAGTTCATCAACATTTTCACAGCGACATAGTTATTTAATTTGTGTATGTGATCGTCACCTTAACAAATCCGTATCTACAGGACTGTAGAGAGTGGGTATGCACACACAGGAACAAGGAACACTGAAGTCGATCATATCTGCAACACCTCTGCAACTTTTTTTCAACAACACTACACACCACACACATGTTTAGCTGTTCACGTTAACCATTTCTTTACAAAAATCTCCACAACTTGTATAACTCCTCTGCACATGTATAACTACCGGTTCAAATAGATAGATATCCGACCTTCCCCCTTCAAACAATAATCAACCATCCCTTGCATAAAATTACATGCACGAGTTGCCTCCCTTCAAAGCTGTGCCATTTGACTTAGAGCCCCTAGTTGCAACATAAAAGGCTGTTACAGTGTGAGTTTAGGCTATGTATACATTACTTTTCAAAAATCTGTGTCCCCCCTTCTTATCAGGCGGAGACGAAGAGAAGTAATTCATGTCTTTATGTATAGCCATAGACTTTTCCCAATTTATTTTTAATGACATTCATGCGACATTGGGATTTTTCGCGGTTCGTAACTTGTCGTCATGCCAAGAGAGCGGAGAAGAGGGGAAAAAAAACACCAGCCCCGATTTAATTAATCGAATTGATCATGTGACAACACATCATTCTCTTGAAAGTACCGGTAACTTGAAGGTGTCTTTGAAACAACATTTCAGGAAGTGGCGTGTGAAAATATTTCGCACTTACAACACATATCTGGACTGTGCTTCCGTAATGGTGTATTTCTGTTAATGTGTTCTGTTAATTATATTATATTTTTACACACATTGTTCGTTGTTGAGTAGTTCTCATTTTCGTTTCAAGTAAATCACAGGACGGTAGCTTAAACAAACATGCGAGTGATAGTTAGCGAGTTATTAGGTTTCTATAAGGACAAGTTCTAAATTTTGAGATGAAATACGCTGATGTCTTTGCATATTAGGCATGGCTGCCAGATGGTTAACACTGTTTATGGACACATTTTCGGTTTAAAAAAAATTTCCAAATATCCAAAACTATGTATAAACATATTAAATATAGAAAAACTATCTTACAGTTAGGTAAAATGCAAATAATATCAAATTTATTCTGGCTGTTTTTATTTAGTATTATTTGATTCGAATTTCTTATGCAAAATAACATTAAATTTCTTACAAAATAATGAGAATATTTAACATAACTTTTCCTTTAACAGGCAATGAAACTTCAAGTCATATAAAATGGTAATTGATCGTTCTGATCATTTGCACTTCAAACTTGTAGCCTTTAGTGTGTAAAATATTTGTATTTTATTTTATTGATATAATTGACTATTCACGAACCAAAAATAGAATCTCAATTATGAACAAACTAAAATTTAACAAAAGATTCTCAGAAGCATGTTGAATACATTATTTAATTCTAATGTTTTGAGAAAAATCATTGAGATACTGCACATGCATTAATTGTGGTTATATACTATATCAGATGAATCAGCGATGATCAAAATACATCTGTTGTCTTTACTATCTACTTTCAAATGTACCTCTAAATCTTTGTTGGCCGTTTTTAATTATCTCAATAAATTTGGTTCCTATGCAGTTTTATATTTTCAAAAACACTACCACAGCAAGGAAGGGAAACTGCCACTCCACCTAATAGTTGCTGCCGCTTGGTACTTGAAGAGTTAAATTTATTCCTGGCGGCTCCACAGAAGACGGATGTGTCGGGCCAATGGAGTAAATAAAACGGCGATACAAAGTATTACATTCTCAGGACTACATCGAACTGGAAATCTTGTAGGACCATTGTCATGTTACATGAGAAATTCAGCGGGAGTTTGAGAATGAAAACTGCAGAAGAAGAATCCACGACGCAAAGTCTGCCATAGAACCTACCGTTACTATTTATATAAACGTGTATTATCTAACTGATATAATCAACATTCATGAACTACCAAATAACAAATACATGATATACTGTAATATTAATTTGTAGTTATTTAAATGTAACGTTTGGGCTATCTCTAGACATGGAAACAATTAGGGCCCGTGAACATTTTGTGCATAGTAAAATTATACAATTTAGTTTCTCCATATAACAATTGAGTTTACAACTTAATTGTTGTTCTTACTATAAAATCTCCCTTGTTATACATCACATATATGGATTGCATATGTAAAATTTCCAACACTAATGAAGAAGACAATCTAAACAACCTCCTGGACGAACATCTTTTTGTAGACGATCAAGCAATATTAGCAACAACAAGAGAACAACTACAACAACATAATAGACTCCACACAACATGTAGGGACTTTAACATGAAGATAAACACAGAAAAAAAAACTGAGGTAATATCACTCGCAAAAACAGAAAGAAACACCACTATTTTCATCGATGATCAACAACTTACACAGATGAAAGAATTTACTTACCTTGGAAGCATCATATCATCAAATGGGAACAACACAAAATAAATCCAACACAGATGCAATATAGCATACCAGATCGCAGGACAGATGTCTCCTATTTAAAAATAAAATATTTGAACATGACCACCAAAAACTGCACTATATAAAACGATCGTAACACCATCACGATGCTACCAATGTCAAACGTGGACACTAACAGCAGAATCCAAAAGAAAACTTGATACAACAGAAATGACTTGTCTACGTCGAATACTCGGAGTAATAATAAGAGACAGGAACGGAAACATCAGAAACTAACAAACACAATTCCAATTCTGGATTAAATCAGAAGACAACAGATTAAAGGATTTTTGCAGACTACCACCAGATAGTGCCCATCAAAAAGCATTACTGCACAGACACAATGGATACAAAGACCAGGGGGAGATCTTGCAAACGATGGATTACAGAAATAAAAGAATCAACGAAACAAACATATATGAAGAACACAAAAAGTCATCTCCAGAGAACTCCTCTACCACTGACGCCGCAAGGCATAAAGGAGTATAAAGTGAAAAAAAAAAACAAGAAAGAAAGACTATAATTTTGTGCTTCTTGCAACTATGAAAGCGCATATTGCCATTCTGTTTGCTGTATTATAACCGACTATCGTAACAAAGTTTCCACTTAAACATCTTGAGAACAAGATAATCGCCTACAATTTTCCTTTCCTTTAGACATTTTCCTTTCTGTAATGGTCGTGCACCCACAATGTGGATTCGCGTCCACACTTGAAAGGAAAGGCCTCCCTCCTTAACTTGTAAAATAAATTAGTGCTTATGATTTATTAGTTCTGTAGTTAACATGTTTCAATTTTTACGGTTTATGGTCGGACATGTTCTTAACTTATCAAGATTTTTGCAGAGGGAACTCATTCCTTTGTGAGATTGGTATACCGATCTGATAGTAAGCTTACACTGTGACATATCGATCTGATAGTAAACTTACACTGTGACATATCGATCTGTCAAACTTGTAGATAAAAAAAGGGGTGGAGGATACACTTTTCCCCTTCTTATGAATCAGAACATTACTTTGAGTGCTAGGAACTTAGACAAAA
This sequence comes from Meghimatium bilineatum, assembly GCA_034231615.1. Classification (NCBI taxonomy): domain Eukaryota; kingdom Metazoa; phylum Mollusca; class Gastropoda; order Stylommatophora; family Philomycidae; genus Meghimatium; species Meghimatium bilineatum. The sequence goes on from CM067316.1 coordinate 25,815,586, forward strand.
AGTGGATAACCTCCACTTAAGAATCAGACGATGACTTTGAGTGCTAGAAACTTAGGCAAAAGGTAGATAATCCCCATCCCCTCCCCCGAAACGATTTTTTTGCAAAAGTTCATAAAAATCTAATGAAAAAGAAGGAATCGCAATGAAAATGGACAAATGACCTTTTCTTTAAACACCTTCCATTACTGAAGTCGTATCTAAGGCCCTGATATCGGTTGTACACTTGTGGTTAGCTTTGAGATTTTATGTACAAAGTTATATGAGTTGTACACCTGTGTTAGTTTTGTGATGTTATGTACAAAGTACAGATATAGACATGATTCAAGTGAATGAAAGAAGAAGAATGTACACAGTTTTCTGAATTGTACACTTATGGTTTGCTTTGCAATAATAGTATGTACACAGTTATATGAGTTGTACACTTGTGGTTAGCCTTGAGATATTATGTACAACGTTATATGAATGGTACACTTGTAGTTAGCTTTGAGAAATTATGTACACAGTACTATATAATCTTCATCAGTGTTGACCTTGTGCTACGTCGTAGAAAGTAAATTATAATCTACATCAATTGTATCTAGAACGAGCTATATTTTCTACACTAGTGTTAACTTTATCTAGAACGTGATATATTTTCTACACCAGTGTTAACTTTCTCTAGACCGAGTTATATTTTCTACACCAGTGTTAATTTTCTATAGAACTAGCTATATTTTCTACACTAGTGTTAACTTTCTCTAGAACGTGCTATATTTTCTACACCAGTGTTAACTTTCTCTAGACCGAGTTATATTTTCTACACCAGTGTTAATTTTCTATAGAACTAGCTATATTTTCTACACTAGTGTTAACTTTATCTAGAACGTGCTATATTTTCTACACCAGTGTTAATTTTCTCTAGAAAGTGCTATATTTTCTACATCAGTGTTAATTTTCTCTAGAACTAGCTATATTTTCTACACTAGTGTTAACTTTATCAAGAACGTGCTATATTTTCTACACCAGTGTTAACTTTCTCTAGACCGAGTTATATTTCTACACCAGTGTTAATTTTCTCTAGAACTAGCTATATTTTCTACACCAGTGTTAACTTTCTCTAGAACTAGCTATATTTTCTACACCAGTGTTAACTTTCTCTAAAACGTGCTATATTTTCTACATCAGTGTTAATTTTGTGATTTTTCGTCGAAAGTGCTATAGAAATACTATGCAGAAAGAAGTTTGTTCAGTAATTAATACATAACCCGTGGATCTGTAATTCAGAAATCTCGTACAGGAAATCACCGTACTCGCTCTGGGACGTTACAAGTTATTTATTTCACATTCTGACGCCTTCTATTGTTCACATCGTGCAGTTTGAATATATTATTTAGGATTATTACTGGACCGCTTTTCATTGAGAAAAGCAATTTTCTGATGGTAAGTCAATACTTCACTAAATAAAGTCTTATCGTTACAGTTACGTTTGAAATATGAGCCATATATCTACACATCAAAGCTTGACGTTTTACAGTATGTTCTGTCTATATCAGGGGTAGCAACCTTTTGCATTAAATGTGCCAATTTATTTGCACACACTATAATATATTCACGCTCTAGTTAAAATCCTATACTTTAGTCACACTCTGGTTCAAATCCTACACTTTATACACGCTCTAGTTCAAATGCGACAATTTATTCACACTATATAGTTCAAATGTTTCAATTTATTCACACTCTACTTCAAATGCGACACTTTATTCCCACTAGTTCATATGTGACAATCTATTCACACTCTAGACTAAATGTGACAATTTATTCACACTCTAGTTCAAATATAACAATTTATTCACAAGCTACAGTTCAAATGTGACAATTTATTCACAATGTATAGTTCAAATGTGACAATTTATTCACGCTCTATAATTCACATGTGACAATTTATTCACACTATAGTTCAAACTTGTCAAGTAGTCACACACCAGTCTAAATGTGACAATTTATTCACACGCTACAGTTCAAACGTGACAATTTATTCACACTCTATAGTTTAAATGCGACAATTTATAGTGACACTCCATAGTTCAAATTTGTCAAGTTGTCACACTTCAGTTCTAACGTGACAATTTATTCACTATCTATAGTTCAAATTGCAAAAAGCGAGGAAGACCTTCAAAACTTAATTAAAGTAGTAGTCACAGAAAGCAAAGAGAAAGGCCTCTTCCTAAATATCAAGAAAACAGAAGTAATGGTTATTTCAAAGAAACAAAATAACACACCTTGCAAGATCAAAGTGAATGATATAGTATTAAAACAGGTGCATCAATTCAAATATTTAGGTACAATGATTACAGTAGATGGAAGAAGTTCAACAGAAATAAGATGCAGAATAGGACAGGCAAAAACAACATTAAGAAAAATGAAAACTATACTGTGTAATATGACCTTGTCATTAGAGGCGAGAAAGAGAGTTCTGCAGTGCTATATAACCCGTATACTAACATATGGGTGCGAGTCTTGGACAATAAACAAACTGGAAAGTGGGAGATTGGAGGCAACAGAGATCTGGTTCTACAGAAGAATGCTAAGAATACCATGGACTGCCAGAAAAACTAATGTAGAGGTGTTAAAAGAGTTAAATGCGAAACGGACCTTAATCAACAATATAAGAAAAAGGCAATCTTCTTTTTTTTTTGGCCACTTCATGAGACAGGCAGGTTTAGAGAACATAATCACAACAGGCAAGATTGAAGGCACCAGAGACAGAGGGCGACAACGTAAGAAAATATTAGACAGTTTGACAACCTGGCACGGCAAAGAAACAACAACGACTTTGATACATAATACTGTGGACAGAGAGCTGTGGAGAGCCATGACCGCCTACGCCACCCGGCATGGCACCTGATGATAATGATAGTTCAAATGTGCAAATTTATTCACACTCTAGTTCAAATGTGCCAATTTATTCACACTCTAGTTCAAATGTGACAATCGACTCATATATCCAGATTACGTTCTTTAAATATGGAAATTGCTTGTTTACTGATAGATTTGCCTCATGGTGAGACACGCACTTTTCAAGCTAGAAATAATTCATTTTCGGCTTTATCAGGGCATATGGGGATCTTTGATTCTTGTGGCATGGCTGTCTGGCTGGCGTTAGAATTGTGGCACAGATTGCGGTTGCAGATGTGGCTTCTAGCTTATTGTAGTCCTATTGTGGCTTAATAGGACTACCTTGTAGAGTGTTATTGGTCCTGTGAGAGATATGGACCGATTTGATATGGTTTATCCTGGTTGAGGTAGTCATTAGAAGGACTTTTAGGGGTGTTTGACTTGTAGTGTTCGTCTTGGTGTCGTTGTGGAGGCTACTGCACTGTGAGGTAATTAAATGTACCTTGTAGTTATTCTTGTGTATCCTGCTTGGTTCTTCTGTACTTGCTGCGTTTTCTGATCTTTGAGTTGTAGAGTGACTGATTCCGTGCCTCGTAGATTCTCTCTCGTAGATTTATATTTCTGTATATATTACTTATTTCCATATTTATCTGCCACGTCAATGAGTGAACATTGTTCTTGTATGGCTCGCCTCTGTGTTGACTTGGTCCCAAAGGGGAGAAAATAATAACAATGATATTTACCTTACATGTATGTAGTAAGAGGCGACTATTGAGTTCGTGGGGCGGAGTTGGCTGTGCCATCTAATATATGGCCAAAGTGACCATGAAATCGATTTTTCAGGCCGAGAGAAACATATATCGCAGCAATGGTATACACCATGACACAGAGCATTCCGTTCTCCAGATTTTATCTTTCTTTCTTTCTTCCGAACCCCAGGAATTACGAGCGATTAGCTCTTGCTTCATATGTGTAATAGGGAGGTTTTTTCGAGCTTTCTTTCATACCCAGGAGGCTTCATCTTTCGGCTTCGTGCAATGCCTATTTGGAGGAGCTTTCTACTCAGAGGGGGTACATGTCACGAGACGAGCTGATAGTTTGCTTGGATCATCCATTGTTTGTCTTTCCTCAGACCTAATTTCTTCTATATGAGCCTAATTTCTTCTATATGAGCCGTGTTGGGTAACGACGACATTTGAATTAGACTCAGGGTTGATACACCTTCTTAGACGAGTGCTGCTTTGCCAAACACTCTGGGGGTCTGAAATTTGACCCGTGCATTTCTCACGCACTCGCCTGTCTGATTGTTATGGCCTTACAATTCATAGCCAGAGGCGGACTGTGTATTTGAACTCTTCACCTTTGCGTACATTACCTAAAAAAGTAGTTAGAGTACGTTTATCTTGGATGATCGGGGTCGCAGTCTGCCCTTGGGTACTGAACTCATTCTCTGTAAGTCGTGCTGACAACGGCGACAGTCGAGCTAGGCTAGGTTGCAATGTCTAAAGACAGGTACGTGCTTTCCGCCTACGTTGCCCACGGCGTCCAGAACAAATGTCCTACTAGATTTCCAGCAAGATGCAATCCAGAAATGAAAATGCATTGCGTCGCCATTTTATTTGCGCCAAAGGCCCGACACACCCATCTTTGGGTTTGAATTTAAGGTTTGAAACCATATTATAAGACAACCAATGAGTAAAAATCAAGCAAAGAACTAAACAAAATAGTGGAGGAATATATAAGGAAATGGCGCTGGAAATATATGTACAATATAGAAAACCAATAGAAAACATTGCACGACAGACATTATTCTGAAATCCACAGGGAAATATAAACAGAAAGAGGAAGACCAAGAAATACACGGAGGACGCATTAGATGCAATGACACAAAGGCTTGGTGGAACATGGAAGGAGCTGGAATGAATTTAGCTAAAGATAAGATGAGATAGAGGATGAATGTTGAAGACCTATACTTCGCAGGAAACTTATAAAGATATATACATAGATTGAATTCCTATCAATGGGGCAGCATCTACCAGTCGCTCAAAGTATAGACCAGAGCACGTAGTTAAAATAATAATCCCAGGAAATTCCAGAAAACTGTACGTGTCAAAATAAAATCTGGAGGTCCTGTTTCCAACTAGTAACACCTTCAACACAAGACAAACGACTTGACCACTTCGCAACAATGCTATAGTTTATTCCAAATATTATGCGTTATTATAACCCACAGTTTATTCCCCATATTATGGGTTATTATAACCCATAGCTTGGGTTATTATAACCCATAGCTTATTCCCCATATTGTGGGTTATTATAACCGATAGCTTATTTCCCATAGTATGGGTTATTATAACCCATAGCTTATTTCCCATATTATGGGTTATTATAACCCATAGCGTATTTCCCATATTATGGGTTATTATAACCCATAGCTTATTTCCCATATTATGGGTTATTATAACTCATAGCGTATTTCCCATATTATGGGTTATTATAACTCGTAGCTTATTCCACACATTTATTTGTGCCTTGATTTGTGAACGAAATGTGTTAATTTATGAAATGTCTGTATTTTTTTTTGTTGAGTATGTGTTCGTAAGTAAAGGGATTTGCGTACCACCGTATTAAAACAAGCCCACTGAATTGTCACATTGAGACATTAAGTATGAAAGATGTTCTTGAAGGTAATGGTGGAGGGTATAAGAAGACGAGGTGGAAGGAAAAAGATATCGCTGGGTAATATTACAAAATGGACAGTGTGTGAAGTTTCTTAACTCATCAGGATGGCAGAGGATTGAGATGCGTAGAGATCTGTCTGCACCAATTGTCTCATTGTAACATCTTTACGACCATGACGGGTATCCCTAGTAGAAAGGAATTATTGTCAAATTACCAGGGGGATTATCGCTTGAAACTTCGGAGTTACGTGCAATGAGTGGTACCCTCGGCAAGCAGCGTGTGTTCCGCTTTGTTGAAAGGGGTGAACTACATATAATAATAATAATAATAATAATAATAATAATAATAATAATAATAATAATAATAATAATAGCAATAATAAAACCCAAAGACGACCACGTATTAATAGCGACATCAGAAGAACAATTGCAAGAACATATGAACAGACTCCACACAACATGTCAAAAATTCAAACTGAAGATTAATATTGAAAAGACAGAAATAATGGCAATAGCAAAGAAAGCAAAAAATATCACTATCTCTATCGAGATTAACACCTTAAACAGGTAAGTTCACCTACTTAGGAAGCATTATATATAATGAGGGGAAAACCAGTAAAGAGATATAAAATAGATGCAACAAAACATACCAGATCCTAGGACAGATGACACGTATTTTCAAGAACAAAAATGTAAACATAGACACTATAGTTGCATTGTACAAGACTTTTATTATTCCATCACTGTGCTACCAGTGCCAAACCTGGACAATGACAGCTCAAGACAAAAGAAAAATAGTGACAGCAGAAATGACATGTCTACGAAGAATACTCAGATTTTCATTAAAATATATAGTTAGCGCTAACTATAACATTAGACAGATAACCAAAATAATACCAGTATTGGAACACATCAAAAGACAACAGATCTAGTGGTTTTCACACGCTTCTAGATTACCAACAGATAGCATACCAGAAATGGCCATGACACATAGACATAACGGTTATAAAGCCAGAGGCAGACCATGTAAAAGATAGATCACAGAAATCATAGAAGCCACAGGAACAAGCTTACAAGCAGTGCACAAGAAGGACATCTCCAGAGAACTCTTCCAACCCTGAGTTTGCCGTAAGGCAAAAAAGGGCCACAGCGTATAGATAGGATAGAATAGAATAAAACCCATAACCCAACAGGGTTGTAGTTGTGTGACATTGAGCCATTTGATGCAGACAGATCTCCACGCATCTTTATCATTTACCATCCTGATGAGTGTAGAAACCCCATACTCTGTCCAATCCTTGATATTATCCAGCCATGTCTTCTTATTATCATCTTGTCTTCTTCCATCCTCCACCGTACATTGAAGATGTTTTGTTATCGAGGAATGTCTCATCACGTGCACGTACCACCGGAGTTTATGAAGTTTCACATCTGTGAACTTTGGTTCTTGCTGACCCGCTACTACATGAATTATAGTCGTAACCTTCGATAACAGTTACCACGTTGTTCCGACAGGCCGACGTTGTGCTTGAACTAGTTACGGGCACGGCGTGGGTGGGCGGAACAACAAAGAAACCTGTCGCAAGGGCCAGAGTTGTGCCCTGATGTCGACGTATGTTTCGGTGGCATTAGACTCGAAGCACCATCGAGTAGGATGGCTGCTGGAACAGAGCACTTATGGTAATGCCCCACGTGCTGTGAGGCCAATTTCTAATCAAGAATCAAGAAGTATTTATGAATTATATTATGCACAGCCACATTGGGTCTTATGTTCTCGGTAACGGATACCCAATACATGTCTATAGCATTTGTTTTCAAACGCCTGAATTCTTCTAAGTTGGCAGTTAGAGTTCAGGTCGCACAGTCATATAGAAATATTGACAGAACCAAAGATTTATATAATTTAATATTAACACAGATTGTGATCCTGCTTTTCTAAATGGTGGTTCATCTTGTCATAGCGGCCATGACCATTGTCTGTCTTATCTTAACTTCAGCTATTGATTCACTATGACCACTGCCAGTCTTATCTTAATTTCAGATATTGATTCACTATGACCACTCTCAATCTTATCTTAACTTCAGCTATTGATTCACAATGACCACTCTCAATCTTATCTTAACTTCAGCTATTGATTCACTATGACCACTCTCAAGCTTATCTTAACTTCAGCTATTGATTCACAATGACCACTCTCAATCTTATCTTAACTTCAGCTATTGATTCACAATGACCACTTTCAATCTTATCTTAACTTCAGCTATTGATTCACAATGACCACTCTCAATCTTATCTTAACTTCAGCTATTGATTCACAATGACCACTCTCAATCTTATCTTAACTTCAGCTATTGACTCACTATGACCACTAATTTGGGCTCCCAGAAAAGTAAACGTCGATGCCTCCTCAAGCCGTAGATTGTTAAACTTTATATTAGTTGAGACTAAATTGGTACTCCTATAACTCTTGTAATTCTGTTTTTGTTGTCGCCATCAGATCGATATCATCAGTGAAGCGGTGATTAGACATCGATCTTGTTGAATGGAATTCCTCTAATACTTTTCTCATGATTGCTTCTAGATAAATGTTAAATAATATTGATGAAAGTAAACATCCTTGTCGAATGCAAACATTAGTTCTGAAAGAGAGTGTTCTATTTTCTGTAGTCATGGCTGGATTGAGCATATCTCTAGTGAGATGTGTCCGACAAGCTTTTCTTTTTAAGAGTTCATATAATCTCTAGTGGTTCTGATCGTCTGTGACTCATCTGCCAGTGCATATAGCATTTTGAATCATCCAGATATCAAATATCGGTAAAAATGACTTCAGACCATATTTTTCACACTTCCTGACATAAATGAATTTTTTTTAAAAAGTCTAGCCACATTAAAATATGGAAGCCAGAGGATAAATTAAAAATTCTTGAGTCTAACGGGAATTGAACCAGTCCGTTCAACAGCACCAAATCGCCCAGCAACTCTCATACACGAGATTTTCCGTACTTGACTAAAGACCAAGTCTGCTTGAGAGAGAGTGGGACGTGTCTCGCTTGTGAACAGAGATATAAAGGCGTTGATTGTGAAGAGTCTGAATATCTTCTGTCCATTGAGTGGCTCTTCACAGGTGCAGCCGCATCTATTTTTCTTCTTGCATTGTGCTGTTATCTGGGTCTATGTCGGAAGTGTAGAAATGGAAAGAAGGACAATGTTACTACAACTGTGTGAGATTAATAACAGATCAATTCTAGTCAAGTACGGAAAATCTCGTGTACGAGAGCTGCTAGACGATTTGGTGCCGTTGAACGGACTGGTTCAATTCCCGTTAGACTCAAGAATTAAAATGATATAATACTACCATTGTTTAAAACTATAGGAAGTAGCAAATGTTCCATGGAGTAGAGATATCAATATTGAGATATACAACAGGGGCAGCCTCAACGATTCCATTATTTGACGGTGAAACAACTCCACCGCCTGCCCCTAGTAAGCTAAATTTGAGTAAGATCATCGTATTGCGTATTACCATCATCATCCTCTGTAGTCGTTCTCACAATCCCCTGCTCATTAGCATAATGTAGACTGGGAGAGCAGAATCTGCTGTTAGGTGTACAGCTTGGTTGCAATGTCTTCGCCTTTCAGCCCGACACACCCGACTTCAGCATGACTCTTAGATCACTATGACCTATGTGATTGGGCAGCCATCTTAATCTCAAACCTCTATAGTTTCCTCTTACGATATTAACGATAAATTACAGTGTTGTAGTTTATCCTCTGGTCCTCCTTCAAGCCTCATCAAAACGTGGGCGATTCGCGTATTACCAGATTTCATAGAAATTCAAGAACAAACTGAATTTCAATAAGAAAGAAATTGTATAGATCAAATATTTGTTCTAAGAAACATCATTGAACATCGCACTCAATGACAACACAAACTCTATATGTACAACTCATAGACTCTAAAAAAAACCAATTTCAATCTATAGACTATGAGTGTTAGATGAAGTCTAAGGTAGTCTGAGATCCTGCTAGTCAAGGTAAACATCGTGAAAAGTTATTAAAACAACTTCACTTGTGGTATGTACACTTCCAGCACACAACTTGCAAACAGAAGTGCGACCAGTGCCGTAGTAACGACTTTAGTAAGGGGTGTGGGAGTTTCAAACTTTTCAACAAGTAAATAAACTGGGTCTTGTAATGATTACGGCGAGATCATTTTTGGGGAAATCTAGTACTGGGAAAACAGCGAGAAGAGGGGTGTTGCATATTTTTTGTAAAATGTTACTTAGTACAAAATGTCATACTCCACTTTGTAAATGAAAGAATGAATGTGAACCCTGAACCTTAAACCTCAACTGATATACGTCTTTGAAGAAAAGTGTATGACAACTTTTTTCTCTTGAATACTGACATAGAGTGTGTGATGTCAGCTCTCTTCACTTCAACATTGTCATAGATTATGTGATGTTCATAGAGTGTGTGATGTTAGCTCCATTCACTTCAACATTGTCATAGATTGTGTGATGTCAGTTTCCCTCTCTTCACCATTGTCATAGATTGTGTGATGTCAGCTTCCCTCTCTTCAACATTGTCATAGATTGTGTGATGTCAGCTTCCCTCTCTTCAACATTGTCATAGATTGTGTGATGTCAGTTTCCCTTTCTTCAACATTGTCATAGATTGTGGGATGTCAGCTTCCCTCTCTTCAACATTGTCATAGATTGTGTGATGTCAGCTTCCCTCTTTTCAACATTGTCATAGATTGTGGGATGTCAGCTTCCCTCTTTTCAACATTGTCATAGATTGTGTGATGTCAGCTTCCCTCTCTTCAACATTGTCATAGATTGTGTGATGTCAGCTTTCCTCTCTTCAACATTGTCATATATTGTGTGATGTCAGCTTCCCTCTCTTCAACATTGTCATATATTGTGTGATGTCAGCTTCCCTGATACGAAAACAACTGAAAATATATAGTAAGAGGCATCAAAAGAGCTCTCACTTCTACCATGGAAGATCTAGATATCTCAGATGACGTTGCCCTACCTGACACACATACATGGATACAGAAAAAATACATCTCCTAAAACAATAGTTTTAAACATTGGTTATATAACACCCCCCTCTCCTCCGAGAGATTCAGGCTTGCTAACATCACTAAGAAATGTTTTGGACTGTTGAGGAGGCCAGGATGCGTGTAGGGATGTTACAGAATGGTTTATGATTTGTACAATCAAGTCGTGAGAAAATTTGACCAGCGTGGTTACATCACAGAGAGTTACGTCACAGAGAGTTACATCACAGAGAGTTACGTCACAGAGAGTTACGTCACAGAGCTTACATCACAGAGAGTTACGTCACAGCGAGTTACGTCACAGAGATTACGTCACAGAGAGTTACGTCACAGAGAGTTACGTCACAGATAGTTACGTCACAGAGAGTTACATCACAGAGAGTTACGTCACAGAGAGTTACATCACAGAGAGTTACGTCACAGAGGGGCACGGCAAAAAATATGTCGGGAAATGAGACCACGTACAAAGAAAGTTAGTGCCACTTCCATAGTCGTCTGCCCTCGCTCTCTCCATCACATACGCACAGAGAAAGAGAGAGAGAAAGAATTAGAAAGAGAAATACGAAGCAGATTCCACATGACGATGCTATACTTTATCATTTCTTCCAATAATGCTTTAGAAGGACGCGATCGGTACGTAGTTATGACATTATCTCTTTTTTTTTGTTGAAGAGGCGCGACCTTTCAACCGGCGAACAATATAGTCCAGTTTGGTTATATCAGGACGCACTATCATAAAATAGTACTCGCATGGGAAACAGGTAATGAAGCTTTACTGCACGACGACTAACACACTATACTATCATTGTCGGATGCTTGCGTGAAATAACAAAAATAAAACAGGATGTAATGGTACAAATAACAATATACGGGACAAAACAAAGACCCCGTTTCATAACGACGCGATCGACAAGCTTCTGTCCGCAAAGCAATTCTTCCTAAGGCACGACATGATGGGTTGTAGTTTCACATGACCATTACATAACTTTGACCTACCTTTTGAAGTACCACGAGAGATGATGGCGTATCCCATCAATATGTCCATGGTTTTAAACTCGAAATACAGATCATAGAGATAATGTAAGAAAGATGTGATGTTCTTTAATACAAATAACTAAGTTCTTCTTCTTCTGCGTTCAGCATGTGGTCATGCTATACCGTCAGACCTGTCATCACGACGAAGTCCACTGTCTTCTCCAGGTCAGAGCGTCTGCCCCATAGCTTTTGCCTCAAGTCTGTATCCTCTGGCCAGGTCTGCTGTCTTTGCTCTTTGTATGTTGGGCAGTGCTGAAGTATGTGTTCTGGAGTCTGGATTCCGGATCCACATGGACATTCATCTGTGTATGAGATCCTTAATCGATAAAGGTGACCCAACAGTCTACAGTGGCCTGTTCTAAGGCGAAATAGTGTGGTCTGTTGATATCTTTGGAGGAGATGTATTGCGTCATGTTCGTATTCCCCTTCCATTTCTTTCTTCCACTTTGCTGAGTATGTGTTGCGGATTATTGTTTTTACTTCTCCGTAAGACAGTGGGTGTCTGTGTTGCTCCATTTCACTTCCTGCCTTTGACAGAGCATCCGCTTTCTCATTTCCCATAATTCCACAGTGTGATGGTATCCACTGAAGGGCAATAGCTGTTTCCTTCACTGAACCAGGACTGCCAAGACCAAAAAGATAGCCATATTCACAGATTGCAGATCCCTACTGGAATCAATCCAGAGCAACAGAAACGAAAGCCTTCTGTACAACATCAGACATGAACTAAGACAGATCCAAATAACTGAGTTAAAACGTAAGAACTAACACTAAAACTAAATATATATAAGTGAGATAGATTCTCGGGTCTATAAATGGAAGCTGAAACAGTTCTCTGGTTATAAATGACAGCTGAAATAGATTATGGGGTCTATAAATAACAGCTAAAATAGATTATCGGGTTATAAATGACAGTTAAAATAGATTGTCTGGTCTGTAAGTGACAGCTGACATAGATGTTCTTCTCTTTAAATAACTGAAATATATTCTCTCGTCTATAAATGACAGCTAAAATATGTTTCCTTGTCTCTAAATGACATATGAAACTGAACAGCTAATCTATAAAGAACATTTGAGACGCATAATGCCTCACCTAGAAATGACACAAATGCATTAGAATGGTGAGTCTAGAAATAACATTACCGAAACTATGCCACCTCCGATATCGCCATATTTACCTCACTAAATCAACTGGTGACCTGATACAGTGTCAATAGCCAAATGTTTGCATATTTATCCATTAGGATTTCCGCGAATGTGACCTTTCATAGTTATATGAAACCCGATACGAAGGTGTTCCCATATTTAGGGACGGGTTCTATGTACACACACTTAGTGCCAGGCTGTTTAGATATTTTCTTGAAATCGGACTACATGTGTGCATACAGGTGTGATCGGCCTATGCGCATATACTGAGATACGCCCTCGCAATTGTTGCATTAATTGGATTGGAAGAATTTGTATCAAGAAGGACATGATTCTCCTCAGAAAGTCATTCGCCCATATTTGTGTTGCATGCCTTTAATTTCGTGAATTTGTTGATGATCTTGACGTGCTTGATGTTTACCTAACTGTTGGCTAAGTTGAGGTTTTACCTAACTGTTGGCTAAGTTGAGGTTTACCTAACTGTTGGCTAAGTTGAGGTTTACCTAACTGTTGGCTAAGTTGAGGTTTACCTAACTGTTGGCTAAGTTGAGGTTTACCTAACTGTTGGCTAAGTTGAGGTTTACCTAACTGTTGGCTAAGTTGAGGTTTACCTAACTGTTGGCTAAGTTGAGGTTTACCTAACTGTTGGCTAAGTTGAGGTTTACCTAACTGTTGACTAAGTTTCTATCTACTTTATCTTTTCTCTGCTTTTGCTATAATGTGTCGCAGGATTGAATGACGATCGTTTTTCTTGCTAGGCACGTCTGGTCGCTTGATATCCAGTATGCTTGATATTGTGACGTCTCAGAATGATGGTAACTCCTTCAATCCACTCTTCTTCTTGGCCTTCCTCTGTATTTTGTTGCCATTTTCATGTTTTATACTGTTGCATTCTCATTTTGGCCGAACAATTTCAGTTTGTTTGTCAATACATTTAACCACATACTTTGTTCCAACAGTTCTTGTAATCTCATTTTTTACACGATCTCTTCTTTGTTTTGTTTGTTTTTCTTAGACAACTCATTTCACACGTAGCAAGCTTTCTCTTGTGTTATTTTGTTAGTGTTCACTGTCTTCTTCTGCGTTCGTTCTCAAACTCCTGCAGTGTTCACTGCCTTACATTGATAACACAGTGTTAGTATGAAGACGGAGTTTGTGATTTGTATTTTGGTTTCCATCAGATAGATTTGTGTTTGAAAATTGGTGTACGTTCATATTTACATAGTTGGCTTTTTGAATTATTGTATCTAATACTCCGTCCATTCTTCCTTCGTCTGTAAAATTGCTCCCTAGATATTTTAATTCCTGCATGTGTTTCACTAATTTAGCCTCAGTATATACCCTTGAGGTCTCGGGTTCAATCCACGATTGGGACAGGATTTTGTCTTTGGCGGTACAATCAAAAACGGCATGTACATGTCGCGGCGTTTGCTATGGCAAAGGGACCTTTATTTCCACAGCCCATAGAAAACCTCTTTTCACAGGAAAACATGCAGCTACGAAAGTTTCAGTAAATGATCATTTATCTTTATGTTGATTGTATTGGATGATCTGCCTAGTAAAGGTATTACTTCTGTTTTTTTTCTGTGTTGATCGTCATGTTGTGATTGAGGCTGAATTCGACTGTAGCATTTGTACTCGAAAACCTGTAATCGTCTCTCCATGTCCGCAGTGGATGTAAAACTATCACAACCATACATCACAACAGAACGCACCAGCAACTTGTACAGTTTGACTTTCACTCCAACACTGATGTTGCTTTTCCAAAATTACTGTTAGCCTTGACAAGGACGCTAAAGCCATCTCCAACCTTATTTTTAGTTGTGCTTTGCATTTTCCATCGCAGCATATGCTGTATCCGAGGTATTTGCATATGCTTTTCTAATCATCACCATCATCATTAAGTGCCGTCTCCGCAACGAAGGTTGGCTGCAACGTATTTTCAACATCTCCTGTCTCTTGTCTTGGTGGGGCACTCTGCTAGACTGTGACCTGACCATCGTGTGATGTTACTCTCCCACTTGTATCTCTGCCTACTTCTTGATCCCTTTGACTTTACCCTCAAGTAAGGTCTTCAATAAGGTGTCATGTCTTTTAAATAATGTTGCTTAAATCACAAATGCCTTCCTTACACCATTCATAGTCTTTGGCCCCAAAACAATAGACATACACAGCAAAATAATTCGTGTTTGTCAGTGCAGCCAAACAATATTGCTTCAATTATCCAAGGAAATCTGTCCTGTCAGGACGACTGAAAATTTCGATTTCTGTTATTATGAAATTCTGTAATTGACAAACGCGGAGTTGGTCTTTGAAATTTCAACACACAACTAAAATCATATGATAAATTACGCACATGAGTTGTTAAAAGAAATTTAACAATATTTGAGTCTGGTAAACTTACTATTGCCATATTTCAAGTTATACACAACAAAATTAGTCACACACACAAAGAAATATTGGTTTATGCGTATGCACAAATGTAACAGATAGAGGTTTTTAATTTGAAGTTCTCAGAAATACGCGTCATCATAAAATATTTCTAAACGCATGGTTTGTCTGAAACCAGCATTTGTGCGCAAGTTTGGTAGATATTTAAAGATCAACACGGTTTCCTCTTTGGTCACCAGGCACTGATGTGACGTCATGCCAAACAGTATGTTTGTACGTCAGAGGCTCGTGATTTCAAACTTCCAGAGCGGATAGTTAGTTTTTCGTTTTTTTACGACAAAGACTATTACCTTCAAACTTCCAGAGCGGATACTTAGTGTGTTCCTCACGGACGGATAGCTGTCAAATAAAGAATAAACCAGATATGATCTTTTTGTAATGTGAATAGTCTTATGACGGAGCCGCGTAGAGCAGTTGATGCGTAGCGCAGCGCAGTATTTCCCCAGTTGATGCCGAAATGATTTTCATATCGCAACGGCTCCCGGGTCGACCCAGCCTTAAATGGGTATCGGATTAATCCAGGAAGTTTGTTTGTTTGTTTTGCGTTCGCTCCATTGTAACCTGCACGGATATCCGTGCGATTTCCGCCTGGAGCGTGATTACGTTGTGCCACCGTTATGTGCGTTGTAGGCCTAGCACATCCGATTTCGGCATGCCTTGACAATTCGGGTGGGCTACCCTAGCCTGTGACAGCCTTCCTATCTGTCGCCAGACAGTGAATGTGTACTGACTCTATGTCGAGACGGTTTGTCTTTCACGTCTGTCCTGCACGAGGCGTTCCGCAGCCAGTGAACTTGCATCGTGTAATTAGACGTATTGTGCCCGTGCTCATCGGGTACTAAACCTTTTCTCGTCCTCAAGCCTGGTTTCGGTTTAGGAAGAACTTGACAGAAGAGTTGGGCTCGGGCTCGTTCGTCTTCTTAGACGAAGCGTTATCACCAACTTCGTGGGCCCCTCGTCCAGGTTCTGTACACATATATAGGCACGTTAGGGACTTGTGTTTTGTTCTAGAGCTGAACAGTGCTTGTCACCTCGGACTGCTATGCCGGTGCCCATCGGGTACTGAACCTTTTCTCTCCTCGAGCACGCTTCCGGTTTAGGAAAGACTCAACAGTAGAGTTGGGGCTAGGCTGGGATGACAGGTAAAAAACTTGTCTCGAGCAAACAATGCTTCAGTTCCAATTTCATCGAACCATTTTCCTTGCTCTTTGCACATGATGCTGCCCTCTAGTGTTGTGCATCTTTCTCAGTGTACTCATTGTGCTTTTATTTTTATTGGGACATCTGCCTGCTTCGTACCGACTACATTGGCCGCCCTCCAATGCTTCAACCAGACTTTCTAGCTTCACTGTGTGCCGACAGTGTTGCTGCATGTGTTGGCACAGAGGTGTCGGAGATATTGCCTGTCTTTTTGCAGTCAAATCTCTTTTCATCTGCTTCCTCCACATTCTCGGACACGATCCCCAAATGATTTGGCCATAATCAGCTCCAGCTGCTGATTTTCTGTTACCAGGGTGCATCGCGAGGAGGTACATTTGGGATCTTGGTTATCTGCTAACCCTGGGTCCGCCAAGAGCAATGCGTTCCCTTTGCACCCCATCCAGGAAGTAAAGACTGCGAGGGAGAGGAGATGGCTACCGCCCTCATTTGCAGAGCCACTGAAATGTGAGATCGCTAACATTTAACACCCCTACGGCATTAATAAATGCTATGGGTTACTACTACTACTATAGTCATATGTAATGTTTTTTGTGTGTCATATGGATGTGAGAGTTGGAAAATTTCTTTATCTTCAGAAAAAAAACTAATGAATTTCGAAAACAAATGTCTTCTTAGGATAACCCGCTTGAGTGAGTTCAAATCCAACGAAAAAATCAGACAAGAGACTCATCAACACTTTATCAGAGATGTTATTAGAAAACGCCGTTGGTTCTACATTATGCATATCCTATGCTCAGACAATAGCGTAATACTCCACCAATCTCTTGCACGGATACCAACAGGCAGAAGAGTCAGGGGTAGACCAAAGCCAACACTCAGAAGGACAATACTTAGAGAAATTAAAACAAACAATATTCACACTATTCAGTAACTACACAGAATAGCTTTGAACAGACAGAATTGGAGAGATCTGACCTCTGCTCTATGCGCTAACTTCAGCGCTAAAGGAAAATGAATGAATGTTTATAGCAAATAAATATACATTTGTATGGGCTATTTAGGTTGTTCAAAGCGGTTGCCGAGCGTATTGACGTATGTTGACGCAAAGCTACTGGTGGTTGGCACTGATCGTCAGCAAAAAATATTTCAATTAGGTCATTTGGACGTTAAGCGTCTGGTGATGTTTTTACTGTTTTTATCCACATATTATCCACATACATAATAAATAATAATCGTGATAAGACGTCTAATTCCTGATGTTATTGAAAATTGCTTTGTAAGTCATGCACTTGTTCTTACTGTACGCTCACTATCTTTTATATATGGTTCTTACAAAGTCTAATTATGATCCTTTACTTAGAACATTTTCAAGAATACTGATGTGTAAATCTCTATGTATTCCGTCGAAAGCTTTCTCTTGATCTATAAAAGAAATATTGATTTGGCTAGTGTCTATCGTGTTTTCGCTTTTTTGTCATAGAGAAAATATTGCCCCTATACATCGTCAATTTCTAGTACTAAGGCTAAGTTTCTAGTACTAAGGCTAGGTTTATAGTACCAAGGCAAATTTTCTAGTATTATGGCTAGTTTCTAGTACTAATGCTCAGTTTCTAGTACTAATGCTAATTTTCTAGTACTAAGGCTAAGTTTCTAGTATTAAGGCTAAGTTTCTAGTACTAAGGCTAAGTGTCTAGTACTAAGGCTAAGTTTCTAGTATTAAGGCTAATTTTCTAGTACTAAGGCTAAGTTTCTAGTATTAAGGCTAATTTTCTAGTACTAAGGCTAAGTTTCTAATATTAAGGCTAATTTTCTAGTACTAAGGCTAAGTTTCTAGTATTAAGGCTAATTTTCTAGTACTAAGGTTAAATTTCTAGTATTACGGCTGTTTCCAGTATTAA
The DNA here is from genome assembly GCA_034231615.1 of Meghimatium bilineatum. Lineage (NCBI taxonomy): Eukaryota > Metazoa > Mollusca > Gastropoda > Stylommatophora > Philomycidae > Meghimatium > Meghimatium bilineatum. The sequence continues at coordinate 25,833,901 of CM067316.1, forward strand.
GGATACGTTTCTAGTATTACGACTAAGTTTCTAGTACTAAGGCTAAGTTTCTGAATTAGTACTAAAAGTAATGTTCTAATTTTCTAAGGGGTGTTACGCTTATGTTACGCTTTAATCTATATTTACGGGCTTGTGTAACACACAGAGTTGTTGTTGTTGATATCCGAATGCTGATGAATAATTCTAGTCAGCACAATGACATTCTTAAAAAAGTGCTGGTCTTCTGAAGTTGATTTAGTTACCCATACAGTAAGTTAGTGACTGTTAAGGGTATCTGTAGACGTTTTTTTCCCCTGACAGTTGAAATGCAAAGGCAGTGAACAAAGGAGGTGTTAACTGTTTCATTGGGATGAGAGCAGTGTCTACAAGTTGGTAGTTGCTAGGGTATAATACAGTCCCTTGTATGTCCTGTTCGAAACTGAAAGATAAGAGATTGGTTTCTCCTGCAGAGTTTATTTATTTTGTAATTGTCTTTCGGCCGTGTCATATCACTAAATAAATTTTGACCAGTCACATTTGCCCATCTGTTCAGCCAGATATCCCTAGTGTTGTTTCTGAGAATATGTTTGACTGTTCCCATACTACAAGGTCTTTGCTTTTGTTGTTTTGAGGCGTCTCCAATTCTGTCCGCGACTTAATTTCCTGCTAAATCACTATGTCCGGGGATCCATTGCATGGTCACACTGATTGGACATGCAGAGATAAGACTATACGCTGCTCTTGTTATGTGAATAATGTCTTGATTTTCATATGGGTATGTTTAAGGGCTTCCAGAACTGACTGTAAAAATGACTATGTCTGATGGTTTTTGTTCCATGAAATCAAACTGTTGGTGTATGAACTCAATGGATGTCTTGATGGCCAAAGCTATGATATATAATTTGAGCAATTTTCACCACAATAATCACATAACTCATAAGCAGATCCATCAGGGTATCGTATATGGATGCCATATCCTGCAAAACATATGGTCTTGAAAGTTAATCCATCAGTGTAAGCCTTGATTGCTGATGATGGGTAACTGTTTATGGTGTCTAGGGCACATGTCCTCAGGATTGTTGGTAGTGTTCCTTACTGGCTGTTTTATCTAATAATTTTGTTTGGATGGTTGGTGCATGTTCTCCTAAGGGGGTGATCCAAGGTATTTGTTTTCTAGTTCTTTCTCTTGCGGTAGATGATGTTTTTCATCTTCATCTCTTGATATACCCAGTAGAGACAGTTGTTTTAGTTTTTTTTTGCTTCCATGTTTTAATAAGTATTTTATTTGGGTGGTAATTCTTTTGTCACCTGTACTTTTGTACCGCTTCATGTGGTGCTCTTTTACGTCTGATATCCAGCGGCTATATGTATGCATCTATCTCACATACTACTTGACGGTCTCTCCTTCTTTATCTTTTCTTGTCTACCACACATTTATGTCTAATCTCGATGACTTCATGATGGATACTGGATGGTGAGGAAGAACATCTCTACCTTGAGTGGATCCGGGCCCTGCCTAATGTTCCAGCTGCAGTGAGAGTATCTTGCAAATTGGCGTTGCACCCACAGTCAGAACGTGTCCTAAACTTGCGATATTGGAAGCAGGGTCAAGAAAACGCATGAGGAATCTGGAAACTAGATGATGGGAAGAATCTTGAAGGCATAGGATGCAGAACGTGACACGGTCACAGCAAATACTCGACCACATAATTATGGAACAAGGCCTGTCTCTCGGGTGCTTGTGACCATTGGGAAATGCATCTATATGAACTCCACAGGACTCCCCAAAAGCAAAGATTGACCACACGACCAGTTTCAGATATAGGAAGACATTTCCATGTTATTCCTTGGGATGTAGTGTCTGCACAAATTTTAAAAAAAATCACAGAAAGAAAAGATCCCACTTTCACCCTAATTGCAGTTATAAATATTGCGGAAATAAATGCTACATTGAGAGTATAGAGAAATCTGAGCTCTCATTAAAAACAATAATTAAAAAAACCCAACAAAAAAACACGGTACACCAAGCACAGGGAATATCTGCGATGCCATTAAATATAGTTTAGAAAATTGTTGAACAGTGGGGAAAAAAAGGCGCTAAGATGTCATGAATGAAATGGCAGAAAATTGATGAAAGATAACAAATGCAGCAAAAGTGCAATCCGACAGACAAAGCTCAGAAAAATAGTAATGAAATAAATTCTGCTTCTTCTTCATCTGCGTTCGTTCTCAAACTCCTGCGAACTACCAGGATGTATTCCGGAGAACGAAATGTGCTGTGTAATGGTTTACAGAATTGCCGCGATATCTGCGTCTTTTAGCATGACACACCAGACTTCAGCATGGCTTTCGGTAACTTTTATCCTATATGGGATAGACAACTTAACCCAATAACCTACTTAGTCGCCTCTTACGACATGTATAAAGGCAAACAGTGTTGCCATTCTTTGCTACCCTCTCGATCAACGACAAGGGCGGAAGTTTTGCTTATACTGGAAACACACATATTAACACACAAAAGTCCACGGTACCATTAATGCCGCTATTAAGAAAACAACATAACACACGACGAATAAATAGACGGCACTTTCTACAATCACATAACAGAAGATTCTGGTTTAATGTATCCCATTTACCTACTTTCAGTGCCATAACTAGCTCGTGGTATGTAATGTTGTGTTATTGATAGAAGCATTGTGATCGAAACGTCGAGTTTTCTGTGTTATGTGTTATGTCACTGATTAGTAAAACTTCATTAGCCTATTTTAAAGTATCGCATCGAAAAATGCTTTAGAAAACTGGAGTTGTATTGTGATATTAGAACTATCCACGCCCGTGTCGTGCCGGAGCCCGAAAGGGGAGCAAAGAATAGCAACACTGTTTACCTTCCACGCTTGCCGTAAAATGTGACTAAGTAGGTTATGGGATGGAGTTGGCTGCCCCATCCCATATAGGGCCAGTGACCCAAAGCCATGCTGAAGTCGGATGTGTCAGGCCGAAAGGCGCAGATATCGCAGCAATATGTAAACCATGACACAAAGCATTCTGTTCTCCAGACTTCATCCTGCTAATCTGCAGGAGTTTGAGAACGAACGCAGAAGAAGAAGAACTATCAACAATGTGACAATCGAATATTTTATTTAAACTAAAACGTATATAAACTAAATATAATCGACGTATAGGCATAGAGTCAGGCTCTGTAGCGGCGTGGTAAAGTCTGTGACAGCCAAGGTACCGAGTTCAAAACCCGCCTCAGGCAATTGTGCATCCGGACCGTTCAGAAAGCAAGGGAAAACTACTGTACGTAAATACTGCTAAGAACAATCAATGCAGCAAAAAAAGGTTGAGATGGTTAAATCCTATATAGGATATGCCAATAGGCATAGAGCATAACTTTTCCATTGGTACTCGTCATTTTTTAGCTCGTTGAATATGCCAGCAATGTGGTTCATAGCTGAGAGATGAGTGCGTTGGTCTGACATACGTGAGGTCTATGGTTCGATTTCCGGTAAGGAATGTTTTTTCTTTCTGTTTGATGGTAAATTTAAAAAAACAACTCATCCTGTACATAACGTAGCGACAAGCAAGGGCAAGTGGCCTTTATCACACAAGCCATGCGCAACGTGCCTTCAAGTTCCTAGCGGAAATTATGCACTAGTGATAGTTGAATTTTTTTAAAGAGTACACCAGCGAAAGTTTTTTAAACACAAAACTACTTCGAATTGTGCCAAAAGTCAGTGCGAGCATCAATTTTCAGATGTACTACAGGTAAGTACATGACCCTGAATGAAAAGTGAATATTGTGCTTCGGCGTGTAGATATACCACACTACTGCAACATTTTGGTGATTTCTACCATCTTGTGCATATCTTCTCGCCTTGAGATTAAAGACCCGGTGTCGGTTGTCATGTGATGTATTCCGGAACGTTGTCTTCCCAATGAACTCTCTGAACCCCTCTCTGTCTTGGGCGATGCGACTTGCATTTTATAGAGATGTATTCATGTTATCTTTAATGTCGTCAGTCCATCGTCTTCTTGGTCTGCCCTTTCTCCTCTTTCCCGGTACTCTTCCCTCCATTATTTGTCTTTCTAAACAGTTGTGTATCTTTATATGACCAAACAGGCGTAGTTTTCTTTTTGTTATTGTGTTTAGTAACCAACACTCTGGAATCTTCAATGTGTTTATAATATCTGAGTTTCTGATTTTTTCCTTCCATGATATTCTGAGTAGTATCATTCTGTAGCATTTCAGCTCGAAGGAGTTGATCTTCTTTATCGCTGTTTTACTTAGGGTCCATGTTTCACAGCCGTATGTTGCAACCGGAAAAATAAAAGTTTGTAATATTAGCAATTTCGTTTCTATTTTGTTGTTTTTCCATATATTCTTCAACCGTGTTATTTTACAATATGCCATTGCCAATCTCTTCCTTATTTCTGCCATGCAATCCCCTGAACCGTTGATGTTTGCTCCTAAGTATTCAAATTTATCTACACATTCTATCTCGGTATTGTCTATTCTTATTTTTGGTTGTTGTGTTGTTATATCTGTTGACATGATTTTTGTTTTTTGCGTGTTTAAATACAAGTTTTGTGATTCGCTATATTTGTGTTCTTGATTAGTTGTTCCAATCCCTTTATATCATTTGAAAGAAGCAATGTGTCGCCTGCGTAGCGTAGTTCAGGGATTTCGAATCCACCTGTTTAAAGCGTGGTGGTCAGCGTTGTGTATATCTTCTCTCACATTCCTCATTATATTTTCTGCGTAGATGTTGAACAAGTGTGGGGAGAGTGTGCATCCTTGCCTTACTCCACACTGTACCTCAAACCACTCTGAGAGATCGCCCTCTAACTTCACTGCAGCCTTTTGATCTTGGTAAAGTTCCTCTATTAGATGAATTGGATGTCTTCGGAAACCCATGCTGTTCATTATCTCCCATAGTTGCTGGTGTTGGACGCAGTCGAACGTTTTTGAGTAATCTATGAAGCACATGTGCAGGTCAGTTGAAAACACTTTTCTATGATCAATCTCATGTTAAGGATGTGATCTCGTGTTCCTCTGCCCGATCTGAAGCCGGTCTGTGTTTCTTTTATCTCCATCTCTAATTTGTGTTTGATTCTTTGCATTATGATGTTTAACATTATTTTACTTGCTTGGCTTATAATGGTTATAGTTCTGTAGTTAGAGCAAATCTGTAGGTCGTCTATTTTTGCGAGGGGTATATATAATGATTTTTTTCCATTCCTTCGACCATGTGCCACTTTCCAATATTTTGCAGCAGTGTCTGTGGTAAATCTTGATTCCGGCCTCGCCGCCTGCTTGTATTATTTCTTTTGTTAAGCCATCATTGCCTGGTGCTTTTCCTTTCTTTAAACTTTCTATTGCGTATCTTACTTCTTCCTTTGTAGGTTCTGGCTCCTGTTCATATTCGTTTATTGTTCTGTTTTTGGTTTTTCTTGGGTCATTATACATCTCACTGCAGTATTCCTTCCATCTATGTATGATATGCTTCCCTTCCGTTAGTATGTTTCCATGTTTATCTTTCAGCACTTTTAATGATGGTTGAAGTTTATTGTGTCCTAGGTGTCGGGTAATAACCCGAAACAGTAATATCTCCCTACGACGCTCGTATCTGCGACGGTTTCCATCGGTCAGTAGTGTTTTCTCTGGCCCCTTTTCTACCCCCACCTTCTCATGCCCACCTCATGCGGTATATATTTGTTGTTTTTCATGGACCGTATCTGGTTCGCTACTGTGGATTCTAACCGTATCTTCCCTAGTACTTCTCTCACTACACATTCTCTATGGTACATTGTTGTATTCTTGATACATTCTACTCTCGTCCGCCTTTTATTATGTTCTTCTTCATGGAGTCATGGCTGATTTGTTATCTCTAGTTCTGCCCTCTTCGGCTCCATTGGCATCCACTTTGACCAACCCCCTTTTTATACCTCTTGCCGCATCCGTCCTTTCTTTTCAGCCCTGCCTTCTGGTCGGTCTATCGTCCGTTAACTTTTTTATTGCATCTCTCAGCGGAAGGGGGGGGGCCTGTACTTGTATGGATAGCCTTTATTTACATTCGAACAGCATATTTGAGTTTAGTGAGCAAAAAAGCATTGGTTACTGTTTAACTCGACCGTCACAATCACGCATGATGCCAGTTGATTTGCTCTTTCAATGCCTCGAACACCCACATGTTCCGGCACGAAAATAAATGTAATCCCTTTCAACCTCGCCTTACTCAAGGCTACAATGCACTGTTCACGAACGAGACCCACTTGTACCTTTCTAATCATTCTCTTGAATCACTCAGGATGCAGATCTGCGTTAGCTTCTGTGTGCTTACCCACTCAAATTCCGGTCACCGGCATAGTCTCCATGGTCATACTACTCGTAGTAACCGCTAATGCCCCACTCTCCTTCCTGATCGTTTTACCTGTGCATTGAGCTGTGAAAACTCATTTCACTGACCAAAGCCTGTACTTCTTTCACCACAGCTGTGGGATTTTCAGCATTCCCTGCTAAGTGATATTATTTATATATTACAAGTTTCGAAATCTGCGGGTAGACTTATCCATTCCGCACCTGCTGTCACATCCTGCAATCTGCACACGCTTTGTATGACATCATCAGAACTTCCCATCCACGACTTCCCTCTCTTGAGTCTGCTGTCTTTAACTTTCTGTATTTAAGAATGCCACGAGTATTTATTATCGGCATGCATTTGAAAGTACGTCCGTGCACGGCAATGCTGTAATCTGTGCTCTGCTGTTGAACAGTCAAGTAGGTACCGCATATTTCTTGTCGATGTGTCTCTTATGCACCCAAGTATGATACGCACTGCTGCATTCTGAATTCTATCCAGTCTTTCGATCTGAGTTTTGCTGAGAATCAGAATTGCCAGTGCATATTCCACCACAGCCACCACCAAACCCTGGTACACAAAAAATAACAACATCTGCTCACACTGCGCAGCAGCCATAACCTTCATTGCTGCTAAGCCTTTGCCTGCCCTTATGATTACGTGGTCAACATGTTCTCTGAAACTCAGACTTCTGTAAAAAAACACACCCAGATATGCCATTGTGTCACATTTCTTATTCACTGTAAACCTGCATCATATCACCAGCAAAGTACATTTTTATTTTTACTTGATTTGATTTATCATTTTCACTCCATCCGCTCTTTTATTTTTTCCATTCGCTTTCCCCTCTTTTACCACTACTTATCTTACCACTACTGTCTCCTTCCCATACCTTTTTCCTGTCATGCTGTCCTTCTCCCTTTACCTCTTCTTTTCTTCCTATCACCACCTTACCATATGTGTGTCTCCGTGTTTCTCGTTGCTAGTTTTTTTATTGGCTTATTTTGGAAACATATACCTATTTCTGTTCATTTTGATCTTCTCGCCTTGTTAGTTTTTATATGTGTGCTGTTTACCTTCCTGGTTCGTATAGTCTACCTTCTCTAGTGTCGTTAGTTTCTGTTAACGAATGTATGCGCGCATCATGACATACTTTAGACGTGTAGCCCAACTCATGATCGCCTCATAACTTTTGACTGATTAATCTTTTTTTCTATTGGTCATTCTTTATAGTCATCCAATGAAAAATCGGGAAACTTGATCAGCCAAGAGTAGTTTCTGGATCATGGTTTAAGGCACATGTCTTATTTAATCTAAAGTTGTTCACAGTTGTTGTATGATCAAGAAATTAGCATACCCACGCAGTTAACAATTAACGTAAGCTCATTACCACTGAAGTGCTGAAGTTCTCATGAACTTCAATCAATAGTTTCCACCCACCTTCAAGATAAGTGTTTACCGCAAATAGCTGTTGCAAACTTTGAACATACACACACGCATTTGTCACAGTATAGTCTTTATGTACACTAAACGATACAGTGCACTTGTCAGAAACATTTCTCAACCATCTACTACACTACGCAGTGTACTTGTCACAAACATTTCTCAACCATCTACTACACGAAGCAGTGTACATGTCACAAACATTTCTCAACCATCTACTACACTACGCAGTGTACTTGTCACAAACATTTCTCAACCATCTACTACACGAAGCAGTGTACATGTCACAAACATTTCTCAACCATCTACTACACGAAGCAGTGTACATGTCACAAACATTTCTCAACCATCTACTACACGAAGCAGTGTACATGTCACAAACATTTCGCAACCATCTACTACACGAAGCAGTGTACATGTCACAAACATTTCTCAACCATCTACTACACGAAGCAGTGTACTTGTCACAAACATTTCTCAACCATCTACTACACGAAGCAGTGTACATGTCACAAACATTTCTCAACCATCTACTACACGAAGCAGTGTACATGTCACAAACATTTCTCAACCATCTAATCATACTGTTCGATACCATGAACAACAATGAAGCGTTATTTAAATCTAATATCTCGGAGCTGGGGGGGGGGACGTACTGCATGGTATTCGTCTTCCCCCCCCCCGGTGGGGGAAGACGAATACCATGCAGTCCTTTTTTTACATCTAGAAGACTCCAGTTATCTAATAATTTTGTGAAGAGATGTTCTATTCAGAGGCGGGACGTCTTCTGAACTTCATATAATGACGTGTCACAGACATTTATCACAAACTATGAACACATATAATGACGTTTGACAGACAGTTATCACAAAATGTGAACACATATAATCTCGTGACACATACACTTCTCACACAGTGTGAATATGTAATCACGTGTCACATACATTTCTCACACAGTTTGAATATGTAATCACGTGGCACATACATTTCTCACACAGTTTGAATATGTAATCACGTGGCACATACACTTCTCACACAGTTTGAATATGTAATCACGTGACACATACACTTCTCACACAGTTTGAATATGTAATCACGTGTCACATACACTTCTCACACAGTTTGAATATGTAATCACGTGTCACCACACAGTTTGAATATGTAATCACGTGTCACCACACAGTTTGAATATGTAATCACGTGTCACCACACAGTTTGAATATGTAATCACGTGTCACCACACAGTTTGAATATGTAATCACGTGTCACCACACAGTTTGAATATGTAATCACGTGTCACAGAACAATTCTCACTCACTGTATCCACATAGTACTGCTTATCACAAAGAAGTATCACTTTGTATAATAATACTTTGCACGTTTTACGACGTAATTACCTGTAATAAATAATTAACACTTAGTACAATGCAAGTACTTGTCACAAACAAATAACACTTTCTTCAATGTAAGAACTTGTCACATATAAATACCACCTTGTACAATCTAAGAACTTATCACATACAATTACCACTTTGTACAATTTAACTACTTGTCACATACAATTACCACCTTGTATAATAAGACCAGACCTGACCCATTCTCCCATATCCCGCTAATTAAATGTATGCAGTCAATGTAGCAGACTGCACCGTGTCATAGTGTACAGCTTGGCTACCATATTTACGATTTTCGGCCCGAGACATCTGCCTTCAGCAAGACTATTCAGTCATGTTGACCTATGCGATGGAATAGCTAACTTTTCCTCATGACTACGTTATTCACCTCTTATGACACAATTACAGTTCACAGTTTTGATATTATTTAAATATAATTGCTACAAATACTTCTCCAACAGTTAGTTATAGCTAGCTTGTGTTTCTAAATTACTGGAACGGGAAAGGTACAGAAAATTCGTTTAGTTTTACGAGGTTTTTTTTCCATGCCGAAAGTAATAGCTGCATAACGACGCTCCGTAGCTCAAGCGATTACATGAACACAAAAAAATGTTCACATCGTTACGAGGTCCTCATACAATCATCATAAAGCGCTTTTGTCGACTGGCGAAGTCAGTCATGAATCTCCACATCTCTCTGTCTTCGGTATCTTGAATGGGTATCGTTGCTGGCGCTGTCATGTTGCGATGTTTGTCTTATACACGGGTTTACATATTTCTTTTATTCGAAACCATATTTTATAGAAGTAAAGGGATTCGCGATGCAGATACATTTATACATGTCTTTTAATATGATAAACAATAAAATATCGAAAATATAGGGCCACTGTCGTCTTGCCAGACATGTCGTAGAAGACGACTGCGGAAAGTTAGAGATGGACTTACTTATCAACTGTGAAAAAAATCATTGTCATTGCATTTCTTGCTTCTATTACTTTTTTCAGTCAAATGGTCCCCGTAGGTCAGGGAACATTTACATTTGTCCTTTTATGGCAGACTCCTAGATGGCAGAGAATGCTAGGTGTGTCATTCATTGAAGATTGGTCAACATATCTGAAGGAAGAATGATGAACAAGTTGGTCAAGATGTATGTGCTTCACATCTGTGCAGGTCACGATAATCATGAGATACTGCACCACGGGATTGTTTCTCATCGCGGACTAAATATTCACCCATAAACCCCCATAACACAACCATGCCTTTGAAACAGCAAACCTTATATGTTTCATTGTCGTTCGGTTGCCCAAGTGTGGAGAATCTATGCTTTTGTCAGAAAGGCTATGGAACCAAACTGAGAAAAATCTATGCTTTTGTCAGAAAGGCTATGGAACCCAATTGAGAAGAATCTATGCTTTTGTCAGAAAGACTATGGGACCCAACTGAGGAGAATCTATGATTTCGTCAGAAAGGCTATGGGACCCAACTGAGGAGAAGTTATGCTTTCGTCAGAAAGGCTATGGGTATTAAGGGCTACCTACTCACAACTAAAGGGATTATTTCATTATCACCGTATCGTGAGCAAAAATAATTAGACTGACCTTTTAGAGTATTGTTAAATGCTCCCATTTCGAATTTATCTCTTTCATTAGTCGTTCTAGTTGTTCAATGTACTTACTATATGTGTTCTTGTAAAGACTTACATTTATGTGGCCATCCAATTTTCTAAATTTATAAAACACGCGATATAAAACAGTTGATGTTCGATGAACGAGAGAGAGAGAGAGAGAGAGAGAAAGAGAGAGAGAGAGAGAAATAGACTGTCTTCTTATCACTTGTTCCAGTCAGTGAAGTTTTCCGTTTCTATTCCACCAATTCTGGTGGCTAACTCAGACAAAATATAATGTTATTAATCTGTTTCATCTTCAGCTGTTGTTTCCTCTGGCCAATATGTCTGCCTCAGCGTTTCATGCTCAGAACACTCTTGAAGTATATGTTTGGCACTCTGTTCTGCCTGTCCACATGTACACATGGCCGTGTTGCCAATCTTGAACTTTGTATACATGTGACTGCGGAGTCGGTTGTGTCCTGTTCTGAGACGTAGAATTATAACTTGTTCTGGTCTGTTCATAATATGATAGTCATCTTGTGTTGGTGTTTGTGGTTCTCTTATTGACTCGATCATCTGTTTTTTCTGATGGTAGGTGATTGGTATATCTGTTTGGTCTTCGGCAGCACCTTCCTTAGCCAGTTGGTCTGCTTTTTCATTTCCTGGTATTCAACAGTGAGAGGGTATCCACTGCATGGTTACCCTATACTGGTAAGACAATTCACTAAGTAGTTTTTTCAAGTATGTTAGTTTTCCAGACTGGAGAGCTTGAAGCACTAACCTTGCATCTGTCAGGAATACCACAGGCTGTGTTTTGTAAGGTCCTCACAATGTAGAGTTGCACGTGTGGATCAGGTTTTCATGTTTTTGACTGTAAAGGTCGGGGTTGTTTTACTGTTCACATTTCGGCTGTTTGTTTGACTTAATGTCTGTGTCTGTGAAGTGCCAGATTGCTGAGCAATGTTTTTATTTTTAATAATGGTAGTTAGTTTAATATATTGGTAATTATATTTACTAAATTGTTAATTATTAATAGATTCATAAATTTAATATATTTATAATTAAATAAATTATAAGATTTCCGGTAAAAAATGGCGTAGGAAATGAATGTTTTCTTTGCGTGATATTCGTTAAACGAATTTTCTTCTGAAAACAACGGTAAACTACACGAGTAATTTTTCTAGAATCATGCTTCAACACTACACAGACAGCATTCCGATCGCAATTCGCAAAAATACCATCAACATAGCAACTTAGAATGTGATAGCTCTGACTGATTTATGGAAATGAGAAAACATCCAACAGGAAATGAGGAAAAGGGATGTCAAAATACTTGGACTATGTGAAATGAGATGGCTGGGGGCAGGAAGTACAGTTTCGAAAGACTTCAAATTAATATACTCGGAAGGAGACCACCATAGAAATTAAGTAGGCGTAATTTTAGGCAAGAAGAGAGCAAGATCTGTTAAGGGATTCTGGAGTATATCAGACCGAGTTCTACTAGCTAAATTTGAGGGGCAGCCCATTAACATAAATATTATTCGAGTATTCGCATCAACATCAGAAAGTTCAGATGAAGACATACAGCATTTCTACAACGATTTAAACACAGTTATCAGACAGTACAAGCATCACGAGGTAAACATTGTTACGGGAGACTTAAACACAACGGTAGGGAAAGATATTGATGTCACTGGTAGATTTGGCTTAGGCACTAGAAATGAAAGAGGGGAGATATTAGTGAACAGGGCCAGAAGTAATAACATGAGAATAGGAAATACATGGTTCTATCAACATGTGAAATGACTATATGACATGGAGAAGCCCAGATAACAACACTCGCAACCAGATCAATCATATTATTGTCAATAAAATATTCAAGAACTCATTGAAGTCTGTCAATACATGCCCAAGTGCAGGCTGCAATAGCGACCATGTTCCTGATATAGGAAAGTTAAGTATACGATTAAAAAGATTAATAACTACCAGGAAGAATAACACCCCAGATGTAAATATATTAATAAAGAAAAGAAATTTACAATCACAGTACAATATAGCAATACAAAACAGGCAGAAAATTCAAACCATCGACGAACAGTGGATGATGCTAAAATAATCTATACAGCAAACAACTGCAGGAGATCATACAAACATCTAGCAAAGAACGATTGGATGACAGAAAATATCTTAAAGTTGATGGAATAAAGAAGAAAGGTAAAGAATATAACAAGACTAAACATTTAAGAATATAACAAGATAAACAAAGAAATTAAATATAAATGCAATACAGCCAAAGAGGAATCGTTAAGTGCAAAATGCTGTAAAATAGAAAAATATCATCGTGAAAATACAAAGGATACACATACACAAATAAATGAATTAACAGGTAGAAGGCAAGTTCACAAGATTGGGTGCCTAAAGTCAAGGCAAGGGCATATGTTAATAGGAGAAAATGAAATCATGCAAAGATGGGAAGAATACATTAAGGAACTTTACACAGATAGTAGAAATGAAACAGACAACGACGAAGGCAACTGTATATTAACTGCAGAGGTGGAAGAAGCTATACACCACTTGAAATACAATAAATCTCCTGGACCACATATTACAAAGGAAGAATTAGAAGTGATGGGAGAGTACGGCATCGAAATAATCACCAAAATGCTAAATGACATCTATAACAGTGGCAATATTCCATCTGATTTATTGCAATCAATATTCAAAGCCTTACCGAAGAAGCCTGCTGCAGTAGAATGTAAAGACCACGTATCAATCAGCCTTATGAGACGCATGATCAAGATCTTACCTCGTATAATCATGAGACGAGTAAGAGAAAAATTCAAACCAGGAATTGCAGAAGAGCAATGTGGATTTGTGGAAGGAAGAGGCACAAGAAATATCCTATATATAACATGAACATTTATGCAGAGGCATTAAAGGTGCAAAATTACATGTACTTGTGCTTCCTAGATTATAGTAACGCATTTGACAAGGTGAAGCATTCAGAAATGATTAAAATATGAGAAAAACTCAATGTTGCTGGGAGACATCTAAAGATAGTAGGAAATATGTATTGGAAATAAATTTCAAACAAACAGCTGCGATGAGGGTTGACAGTAATGTAGGAGAATTCCAAAAGATAGAGATAGGCGTCAGACAAGGATGTGTAATGTCACCAGATATTTTCTACCTGTATGCAGAAGATATGCGAAACATAGAAAGCATTCCAGAAATAGCAGTTGGAGGTTAGTCTGAATAATCTAAGAAATGCTGACGATAAAGTTCTGATTGAAAGGAGTGAATAAGAACTTCAAGCTCTGTTAGCACGGTAGTACAAGCAAGTGAAAACAAAGGCTCAGTCTAAACAAGAAGTAAACAGAAGTATTGGTTGTTTCAAAGAAATACACAGCGCCAAAATGCAGTATTACTATCAGTTATACAAAATTAAATTAAGCGGATAAAGTCCAGTATCAATGCACAATATTAACATCAGATGGCAGGTTCCACAATGAGATCAAGAACAGGATATCACAGACCAAATCAACATTTAAAAAAAAATGAGAAAAATTCTATGCATTGGAGTAATATCAATGTATAGACGAGTTCGAGAGATAGGATGTTATATTGAGCCAATCCTTCTTTATGGAAGCCAAGCATGGGCAGTAAACAAAAGTGTCCAAGATAAGCTGGAGGCAATTGAGTTGTGGTTTCTAAGAAGAATGATGAAAATTCCATGGACAGGCAAGGAAACGAATGTAGTTCTCAGAGATGCAGGAGTAAAACAACAAATTATAGCGAAAATTAGAAACAAACAATCAAGATTTTTAAATATGTTAGGGCATGTGATGAGAAAAGTACAACTTGAACATTTAGCAACCGCATTAAAGATCAAGAGGAGAAGAGGCAGAGGAAAACAAAGAGAGAAATTTCTAAATTGGTTGCCACTGTGGCACAAAATAGGTCCCCAACTGAACTTATTAACAACACAATATATAGAGAGTTGTGGAGAAGCATGATCGCATACGCCACTCGGCAAGGAATTTGATAGATTGAATGAAAAAATTGAATATCTTAGATATTAAAAAAGTTGACTGTCCTAGGTAATGAAAGATTTGACTATCTTCGATAATGAAAGAGTTGGTTGCCTTAGGTAATGAAATATTTGACTATCTTCGATAATGAAAGAGTTGGTTGCCTTAGGTAATGAAATATTTGACTATCTTCGATAATAAAAGAGTTGGTTGCCTTAGGTAATGAAATATTTGACTATCTTAGATAATGAAAGAGTTGGTTGCTTTAGGTAAGGAAATAGTTGACTGCTTTAGGTAGTGAAAGAGTTGGTTACCTTAGGTAATGAAATAGGTGACTGCTTTAGGTAGTGAAAGAGTTGGTTACCTTAGGTAATGAAATAGTTGACTATCTTTGATATGACATAGTTGAATATTATAGGTAATGAAATAGTTGAATATTTTAGGTAATGAAATAGTTGAATATTTTAGGTAATGAAATAGTTGAATATTTTAGGTAATGAAATAGTTGAATATCTTAGGTAATGAAATAGTTGAATATCTTAGGTAATGAAATAGTTGAATATCTTAGGTAATGAAATAGTTGAATATCTTAGGTAATGAAATAGTTGAATATCTTAGGTAATGAAATAGTTGAATATCTTAGGTAATGAAATAGGTGACTATCTTGGTTAATAAAATAGTTGACTATCTTGGGTAATAAAAGAAGTGACTATCTTAGGTAATTAAATATTTGACTATCTTATGTAATGAGTGAGTTCATTATTAAACATAGAAGCGTATAATCCAAGAGCAATGCACAGATGTTGTCACCAAAATCAATGTATTTTATGTAAAAAAGGAAGAGTGCCCGGGAGCTTACTTAGGGCACCAATATTCGTATAATTATAGTATCGGCGATATAATTATAGTATTCGTATAATTATAGTATCGGCGATATAATTATAGTATTCGTATAATTATAGTATCGGCGATATAATTATAGTATTCGTATAATTATAGTATCGGCGATATAATTATAGTATTCGTATAATTATAGTATCGGCGATATAATTATAGTATTCGTATAATTATAGTATCGGCGATATAATTATAGTATTCGTATAATTATAGTATTCGTATAATTATAGTATTCGTATAATTATAGTATCGGCGATATAATTATAGTATTCGTATAATTATAGTATTCGTATAATTATAGTATCGGCGATAACTGTTATGTTATCTGTGATAACAATCATCATCAAGATAAGGCAAATAAAATATTTTGGACACATTAAAAGACATGACACCTTATTGAAGATCTTACTGGAGGGTAAAGTCAAAGGGAAGCGAGCAAGAGGTAGGCAGAGCTACAAGTGGGAGAGTAACATCACAAGATGGACAGGTTACAGTCTAGCAGAGTACACCACTAAAACAAGAGACAGGGGATGTTGGAAGTCTGTTGCAGCCAACCTTCGTTGCGGAGACGGTACTTGATGATGATGATGGAAGGTTCTTGTGAAAGTATTACGTTGTGACACCACCCCCCCCTTCCTCTCACCTGCTACATTTATGAATGTTCGTTTGCCCTGATATATCCAACACTGAGTCTCACCTATAGTGTAAATGTGTCATACTTTAACCGATTAAAATAAGGTTGTAAATACTGTACAATATTTATGTAAAAGAGTTAAATTGCCAAACGGACTTTAATGAATAATATAAGAAAAAGACAATCTTCATTTTTTTTGGCCTATTCATGAGACAGGGAGGTTTAGAGAACATAGTCACAACAGGCAAAATTGAAAGCAACAAAGACATAGGGCGACAACGTGAGAAAATATTAGTCAGTTTGACAACTTGGCACGGCAGGGAAACAACAACGATCTTGATACATAGATAGGCCTAATACTGGAGACAGAGAGTTGTGGAGAGCCATGATTGCCCACGCCAGCCAGTATGGCTCCTGATGATGATGATGACACTATTTATAAGTAATAAACAAGGCTGATCCGCTATTGTTTATATTGTCATTGCCGTATCCTGTAAGGACATCGGTCACCGGAGATACACTGCCCCGCGGATTCGAACACGTCATAGCTAGATTATCCAGGGATATATTCAAACCTGTACACAATTTGGCATTTACTCTCCCGCTGAAACTTTCAAAAGAAATGTCGCAAAACTGCCCTTACCTGAACCCTGCCGTCGCTCAGTTCAAGAGATTGTGCTCATGTCATTAACATTTCAAAGTTACTTGTCTCTAGTTCACGATAAGTTTTTTTATGTATGTTCTGACACAGTGGTTCTCAACCATTTTTTGCCCTTGGCTCCTTTTTGGGACAATTTCTTCCGTGCCGACCTTTCTATATATAAGAAAAACGTTTACTTTCTAGTAGTCGAGACTTGTTAAGCGTTATGTATACATTTAGTTCAAGTCGCTACTGTCCTATTGCCTGCCTAGTATGTGCCTCTTTCCCCATTTTTATTTTCTCTGTATGTCCCGCCCAGCAAGTCCCCGTAGCCCATAATCGGAGGTCCAAATGACCCACACTGAGAAGCACTACTCTGACGTTTACTTTCCAGTAAAAATTAGCAAGACAAAACATCCTACATACCCTACACGTTTCTTTCTCGTGTGTTATCTTAAAGGGGTGGTGCAATGAGTAGCATACTTGACCTGTCATGTGTGTCGTAAGAGGCTACTGAGAAGTTTCAGGAGGGGGGTGGGGAGTTTATTGTCCCATTCTATAGGTCAAAGTGCCTCAAACGTCACACTGATGTGTAAGAATGAAAGACCCATATATCACAACTAATCTGTTGACCATGGAAATAAAATTACCTTGGTATTTTTGGACATTGATTTATCCATTGATCAGCCTGTTCACAGTTTGGAATTCGGTTTTTTGTTCCTGGTATTGTAATCTATATTAGATGGGGAGATTCTTCAATGCTAGCAAGTCTGACTAAGTTTAGAATGGAATGTCTTAATTTCTGTTTTCATATATGAAGTTCCATTTCTCTGAAGCAGTTGTAATAGAGATAACTCCCACTTTCTTATCTTGTGTTATAATTTTAACAAATCTTCCTGACACCTTCTCTGCTGATGGTAGGATATATCTAGTGCAGTGTACCTTTGCAACATTTTTTTGTCTTTGTGTTCAATAAAAACTGAAACATTTGGTTGATCCCATTCAGTGGGTTTATTGTGTGCAGAAAGTTATAGAATTGCAGATGCGCTGAAGCAGATGTGCAGATGCACTGAATCTGTTTGGCAGACCATTTTGTGTGATTGGTATATACAACTAACATCCTAAATAACATAATAAGAAATATTATTTTTTTTGGTCATCTAAAGAGACATAACAGCACGGAAAAACTAATAGCAGAAGGTAGAGTGAACGGCAGCGGAGGAAGAGGCCGCCCAAGACGACGACGGACCAACGATATACTTGTTTAAACATGTCCTTAGAGGAGGCAGGTCAACTCGCCCAGGATCACGAGATGTTCAGAAGGTCCATAAAGAAGACTACGTTCTGGAAAGAATATGTCACACGATGATGATAGTTAATTAACTTGCCTCTCTTTTGGAGGGGCGTGGTTCTTTCAACCAGCGGACAAAATCCAATTTGGTTATATCAGGACACACTACCATAAAATATTAGAGGTAACAAAGACCCCGATATTATTAACGTGAATAATGTATAATGATGATGATGTTATAGAGATAGAGCGATGCTGCTATCCCACCGGAATTATCGCCAATTGTAGTTTACAATAAAGTTTCAAAGATCAAATAAGATTTCTGAGAGCCAGATAAAATGATAACTAATGTCTTAGTTTTATGGTAGTTGCTGCTACTAGTTCATTACCTGAAATGTCAATCATTGATGATTTCATTTGATTTGATTTTAAAAATAATTTCAATCATTGATGCTTTAATTTGATTTGATTTTAAGAATAATATCCAAAAAGGATTATATAAACTTGAGACAATAACATAAAGCCAAAATCACTCCCAATTCTCTCAATACACTTATCAAATTCCTGAATATAGTTGTAATTCAATAAGTATAACTGTCTTTTTGAACCGCACCGCGGGAAGTTTTGGTGTGCACTTCCAGTATTACATGTTCAGATGTTGTAATGCGCAATCTTAATATGGCGCAAGAACTGCGTGGAGATTAACGAATAATAACGTAGCATGATAAATTCAAGTAGGAAGCATGAGGATAAATGAAAATAATTCTTACAGCTGACGGGGATCGAACCAGGTCCCTTCTAGCACAACCGAATCGCTTAGCAACAGAAGTAAACAAGTTTGCTCGTACTTGACAAACCATACCGCTCGCTGCATGATGCAGTTTATCGCTATATTTATATCAGTATGACTAACTCTTCATGTTTCATAACACGGGTATCAAAATGACAATCGTATAGTAGTTGGCGAGATTTGAACCAAAGGTCAATCTTCTCAACAACGTGCAAAGCATTACATGGATCTACTGTCCAGGTCATGCTGGGGTCAGGGAAACGAAAGAGCCGCTGTGTTGGCTGGTAAAGCCGTGGTGAACGGCATCCAGATAAGAAGAGTCAGGATTGAATTGATTAGAGCAGTCATGGATACTCTATGAGAAGATGAGGAGGAAGTCGAACGTGACAATGTACATATTCAGAGAATGGTAGAAGTGGGAGTGACTAGAGGTGATGGGAGAAAGTGATCCCTCTCTGGAAAGATCAGAAGAACGCATAATCAGCAACTGACTGGGACACTGAGCGTATACACTTTTAGATGGCTGACGGAACGGCTAGAAGAGCATATATGGGAATGCTCCCAGTGCTGTGACGCTTGTTTCTAATCAAGAATAAAGAAGAATGAACCAAAAGTACTTTCAACTGGCACCTATTCGCCTCCTAACGTTAGTCAATGCGTTTGGTCGAATTCCCAACACTTGTTAATTTAAGTTGAAATATAAATAGATGCCAGCTGAACGGATCTGATTCTTCTTCTTCTTCTTCAGCGTTCATTCTCAAACTCCCGCTGGATCTTCCTTGTAGCAGGATGTAGCAGATTTCCAGCAAGATGTAGTCCTGAGAATGGAAATACGCTGTGTCGCCGTTTTCTTTGCGCCAATGGACCAACACATCCGTCTTCAGCTGTGAACCTGATCCAAATCCTGTATATTATACTACCTTCGAATACTTCTATAACTCTTAAATGTTTTATATTTATATAATTCAAAATGAAAATGTTTTTGTTTTTTTACAACTCATTATTTTCAGACAAGTTAAATGTACTTCTTTGTTTCAAAGTATCCCAACTCATTATTTTCATATCATTCTTTAATACATCTGTACAGAGAAGATACATTTTGATATGAGAGGAACGAACGCAATTGAAAAATTATTTGAAAAACACATGTACAAAGTCATGAAATAACAATTGGAATTACGCCCATACATGGCTGACCTTGACTCTTTAAAACATAATTGGCAAAACTATACTAAATTGTCAATGGTTTCAATACTTATTTCACCAATGAAATCATATTCTTAAGCTGACGGGAATTGAACCAGGTCCGTTCCATCGACTTCGATTCACTTTGTAACTCAAGTAGACAGGTTTTTATATACTTGACCAATGCCCTAATAAATGATTTGATCTTGTCAAGACTTTCACCAAGTGTACTCAAATCACTGATAACTGACCAATCCAGACAAGGACTATTACAGCAACAGGCATTACACCAGCATGAAACAGCTGGAACAACATAGATCAAGAGAGCTGATGGTTTCAGAAATTGACAGTGTTTGTAAAATTATGACGATAAAACCATAGCGTTGTTAAAAATCAAATACTATATGCAAATTTGCATTGTGATTCTAGCAGGAGTTCTGGAGATCTCGTGATAAATCGGACGGCACGAATTTCACAACGTAATATAGTAGCACTACAATATGCCATATACATCGTAAGAGGCCACTAAGGACAGATAAACGTTAGATTATATTCCTCATCATGTAGAAAGTCAAATCAATGCCTTGCTAGAGTCACTCAGTCAAGCTGAAAGGCGCAGATATCGCACACATGTTATAAATTACCATTCATGGCATTATGTAGTTCAAACTACATCCTTCTAACTGACAGTACTTTAAGAATACAAGTTAAAATCGAATGACATCTATCTATGATATGACTCGACATTTTACCGTAACTACAACTGGTCAGATGTCACTTCGAATATTTTCTTGAATCCATTTATAGATATACAAGCACACGATATCTATTACCACAAGGCAGTGGCATACCGTCAATTCTAATGCAGAATTCGTTTAAAAAAAATGTTAGTTAGCTAGTTAGTCGCTGGATCATCGTTATTGCACTCCGGACAAGTCCACAGGTGCTCAGATCTTTCCTTGAGTTATCCGCCCTTACACGTTGACTGAAGGTCCCAGTACGCAGTTGATTGACCATCATTCTTTCTCGCCGACGAAACCGCTCCTTTCTAGGACACCACATTTCAAACCAAGCTCCCTTATTCTAGTCATGGAACAAGAGTCATCGTCACTTGTACAGTCATTTGTTCGTGCGTTTTCCAGTAAGGCATTCAAAATGTCTACCCGATCCATTGCTTCACCAACAGCCGTAGTAGCAGCGTGGGTGGTCAACCTATCTGCTCTCTCATTACCCCGGACTAGCCGTTATTTCACGTGATTTTAAAAAATCATTACGGTATCAATGAAACATGTATGGGTAGCAACCATCAAACAGCGATGCTTTCTAAATGCGATGGATACAAATTCAGGGAATAACCGCACAAAAATGGATCACAGTGATGGCAGATGTTATGGAAACAACTATGTACTAAGTTCATAGAAGGTGCCGTTCTAAACCTCCTACACTCCTGATACTACAAGGCACAACAGGGATAGGAGTGCAAAACGATATAAACATAAGGTGTGCCCAATTGTATCATAATCTCAGGATTATCCTTTTAGCAAATGTCACAGACAAAGATCTTGTTAAACTTATTGAAGTTATACATTTGTCAGTTATGCATTGCATTGCAATATGCTTCGTTTGTCAATTATACATAGCAGTCAAGTCTTCTTCATTTGTCAGTTATATATAGCAGTCAAGTCTACTTCATTTGTCAGTTATAGGCTACATAGGAATCAAGTCTACTTCATTTGGATTCAGGTCTTCGGTCATAATAGTTTAGTGTTCGTAAAGCTTCTTAAATGTAATACCCAAATTGTAATACCGTATCTTTCCACATGCATGTCTGGTAAATGTTGCTATTTGCATTTCGTTTGGACCTGACGATACTACATGGTGGATCATAATATCCATGGTTTGACAAAAGCTTCAGGAGACACTGGTTATTCGATTATATTTCCCGGTGACGAGTCGTTTCAATTTCACTTTTTCGTTTCGGCATCCACTGCAAATTTGTCATCTGATAAACACTAGTCTGCAACATTTCTTGATCGACAGACATGGCAGAAAAAATCCTAAGTATGGTAATTGTGTTTATTCCCTTCAGCTTCACGAAAATAATTTCTGGTGGGATGAATCGCTTGGCTAAGACATTGTGTATTTGAATCGTGGTGGACGGCAGTTTGTTCCGTGATTTTATTGATCAGGACAATTGGCATGGGAATGAACACCAGATGCGCGTTGGGATTGCTCCTAAAGATTAGTTTGGATCTTAGCATTATTTATCGGATTCCGCCCAAAGTTTCTTCGCGCAGTCAAGTTTATAATCACCGTTTTTTCTTCTTGTATTTGCAGTGTCTTAATTTGAAATCAATCATATACGCCTTTTCAACTTTTCATGGACCATAATAATAATGTTCATTAGTGAATATCGATCGCCCGTGTGTTGCCGGGGCCCGAAAGGGGAGCAAAGAATAGCTACACTGTTTTCCTTCCACGAATGTCATAAAAGGCGACTAAGGAGGTTATGGGATGTAGTTGGCTGTCCCATCCTATATAGGGTAAGCGACCCAAAGCCATGCTGAAGTCGGATGTGTCAGGCCGAAAGGCGCAGATATCGCAGCAATGCTGTAAACCCTGACACAACGCATTCCTTCCTCCGGACTACATCCTGCTAATTGCAGGAGGTTTGAGAACGAACGCAGAAGAAGAAGAAGTGAACAACGGTGAATTTATTGAAGATGATGATAATAATAACAAGTTAATGGAGAGCAATGACGTGCTGAAAGATTGTATTAAATATTGAGCTAGTCGATACACATTGATTTGAGTAACAGCGAAGTAATATTTGCGTTAAAGTAACAAAGCAATGGCTAAGAATTCGCATTCTTCTTCTTCTTCTGTGTTCGTTCTCAAACTCATGCAGATTAGCAGGATGTAGTCCGGAGAACGGAATGCGCTGTGTCATGGTTTACAGCATTGCTGCGATATCTGCGCCTTTCGGCCTGACACATCCGACTTCAGCATGGCTTTGGGTCACTGACCCTATATATGGGATGGGACAGCCAAATCCATCTCATAACCTCCTTAGTCGCCTTTTATGACATGCCTGGAAGGTAAACAGTGTTGCTATTCTTTGCTCCCCTTTCGGGCCCCGGCAAAACACGGGCGGAATTCGTATTGTCTAGCCGGATCAGAGAGGGAAGCAAAGACTGACAATGCTGATGCGGGCCACACATTCAATCCTATAGGAACCAGTTATCATGCTGAAATCGAATGTCAGGCCGAATGATGCAGATACTGGTAAAATAGGACATCGCATCCTGTTATCAGAACTGTATCGTGAAGAAGAAAATTAAGAATTATGTTGAGTAGCGAGGAAATTATGTATAATTATGTTGAGTAGCGAGGAAATTATGTATAATTATGTTGAGTAGCGAGGAAATTATGTATAATTATGTTGAGTAGCGAGGAAATTATGTATAATTATGTTGAGTAGCGAGGAAATTATGGAGAAATATGTTGAGTAGCGAGGAAATTATGTATAATTATGTTGAGTAGCGAGGAAATTATGGAGAAATATGTTGAGTAACGAGTAAAATAACGGGAATTATGGAGAATTATGTGGAGTAAAGAGGAAATTATGAGAACTATTTTGAGTAGCGAGGAAATTATGGAGACATGTTGAGCAACAGAAAATTATGGAGACATGTTGAGTAGCGAGGAAATTATGGAGACATGTTGAGTAACAGGAAATTATGGAGACATGTTGAGTAACAGGAAATTATGGAGACATGTTGAGTAACAGGACATTATGGAGACATGTTGAGTAACAAGAAATTATGGAGAATAACGAGAAAGTGATCAAGAACCATGTTGAGTAACGGGATCAGAGGTAGTGAGGGATTTAAGTCACTCGCACGCCAAACCAGGGTTTTGTGTTTACTGGTTATTCATTTAAAAAATAAAAAATTATCGTCGTTCTTCACTCGGCCACCAGAAAGTAGAGTAACAGGGTTTGATACTCAGGAAAGTCAATGAATGGTGTTATAGCTACTTACAGAACTGATGCATTTGAGATGTTAGTATATAGAAGAATAGGGAGAACATCATGGAAAGAGAATAAAACAAATAAAGAGGTGCTAAAGACACTTAATATGAAGAAAGAACTACTAAGAGAAATAAAGATCAGGCAAATAAAATACTTTGGACACATTAAAACACATGACACCCTATTGAAGACCTTACTTGAGGGTAAAGTCAAAGGAAAGCGAGCAAGAGGTAGGCAGATATACAAGTGGGAGAGTAACATCACACGATGGACAGGTTACAGTTTAGCAGAGTGCACCACCAAGACAAGAGACAGGAGATGTTGGAGATACGTTGCAGCCAACCTTCGTTGCGGAGACATCACTTGATGATGATGATAGGTACTTGGAAAGTGATGTGGAAAAAACTAGTCCGACGGTTTCTGATTAGCCATTAACCCGGCAGGTGAACACATGGGCAACCGTGTGATATAATGTTGATTCATAACTCAGGTTACCGCTACATTTTTACCTATGTTGAGTAACGAGAAAACTATTGAGAATTGTGTTGAGTATCGAATTCAACCAGCGAGAATTGTGTTGAGTAAAAGCTAATTAATGAGGATTTTATTGAGTGGGTGATCTGTAGATTACGTAAATGGTATTTGTTGTAGTTTCATTTAACCATGCATCAATCACATGAACGTCCTAAGAGGGAATGGTTTCCCAGACTCATTTATAGTAAGTGCAACAAGTCGTGCTCAGACATTAATATAGGACCGTAGTTTTCATTCGGTCTTTACTTTTTCCCTCAACAGAACCTCGGTCTTCTAACAACTCCCAACACTCGTGCTCCACGCACGCGTTCGTTACAAGTGAAATCAATACCCTTACACAATCCAGTCAGCCTTGTCAATGTCGGCTGTCCGCAAAGAAACCTGGTCACTTTGTGGTTCACTCACAAACGGATTATTTGTA
The DNA here is from genome assembly GCA_034231615.1 of Meghimatium bilineatum. Taxonomy (NCBI): domain Eukaryota; kingdom Metazoa; phylum Mollusca; class Gastropoda; order Stylommatophora; family Philomycidae; genus Meghimatium; species Meghimatium bilineatum. The sequence continues at coordinate 25,859,140 of CM067316.1, forward strand.
CTCACTCTTTATACAGTTTTCTAGCACATGTTTTTTTGTTCTAGTTCTGTGTAGTAAAGTGTCGTGAATAACTTCTTTCATTATCCATATGGATTACGTGTTAATGGATCTAATTTATCCATACGGTAAGATATGCAGACTGTTTAGTAGAGTAAATTATGTTTACTAATCGATATAGTAAAATGGTTCATTTGCCATTGGAATACGCGAGGACTGCATTGGATTGTGATGGAGGAAAATATTGAACGCAGGCACTAATCAGTTTTGTGTAGTACTGAAATATACACAGAGATCAAAGAGCAATCATATGATGATCGGGATTTGAGAAAAGTATGTTCAAGATCAGTGGCAGAGTAATAAACAATATGAGATATGCAGATGACACTGTCCTTTTGGCAGAAAGTGAAGAGGAACTACGAAGACTAATAGATCAAGTCGATAAATCAAGCAAAGAATATGGACTGGATATAAACATTTGAAAAACAAAAACAAAAACCATGATTAAAGATACCATGATAATCAGCAGTCACAGAAAAACAGGGGCTAAACATAAAAATACATGGAGAGAAACTACAACACATAGAACATTATCAATATCTTGGATACAGAATAACAAATAGTGGTAGATATGAAAAAGAAGTGAAAAGATGGATATGAATGGCTAAAAGTACTTTCAATGACATAAGGAAAATATTAAAAACTTAACAGATTACAGACAAGCTAAAAATGAGAATTATAAAATGCTACATCTATTCTATATTAATGTATGGCTCAGCAACATAGATAATAAACAAACAGAAGAAAGAATTGATGCCTTTGAGATGTGGATGTATAGAAAAATAGGGAGAACATCATGGAAAGAATACAAAACAAACAAAGAGATTCTAACAACACTTAGTTTGAAGAAAGAATTATTTAAGGAAATAACGATCAAACGAATAAAATAATTTAGACATGAAAAGACTTGTTGAAGACCTTACTTGAGGATAAAGTCGAGGAGAGGTAATCAAGAGGGAAACAGAGATACAAGTTGAAGAGTAACATCACGAGATGGACAGGTTACAGTCTAGCAGAGTACACCACCAAGACAAGGAACAGTGATGTTTGGGGTCTGATGCAGCCAAGCTTCGTTGTGTAGATGGCACTTATGATGATGTATTTGTTGTGAACTCTCTTCACTGAAGGGACATAAGTTGTTCATGTTATGACATTTTGAACAAAGCCAGATTAGTATTAAAGTAAAGTTCAACCTATACATATCGCTGATACTAATATTTTGTGTGGGTATATTGCGAGGGGGGGGTGGGGGGGGGGTGAAAGGAGACATGTGTGGTAAGCCTAGATTATAATTTGGTGCTGAAAGAAGGATTCAAATAATATTGTGCTGAAAGAAGGATTCAAATAATCTGGTGCTGAAAGAAGGATTCAAATAATCTTGTGCTGAAATAAAGATTCAAATAATATTGTGCTGAAAGAAAGATTCAAATAATCTGGTGCTGAAAGAAGGATTCAAATAATCTGGTGCCGAAAGAAAGATTCAAATAATCTGGTGCTGAAAGAAGGATTCAAATAATCTGGTGCTGAAAGAAGGATTCAAATAATCTGGTGCTGAAAGAAGGATTCAAATAATATTGTGCTGAAAGAAGGATTCAAATAATCTGGTGCTGAAAGAAGGATTCACATAATCTGGTGCTGAAAGAAAGATTCAAATAAAATGGTGCTGAAAGAAGGATTCAAATAATCTGGTGCTGAAAGAAGGATTCAAATAATCTGGTGCTGAAAGAAGGATTCAAATAATATTGTGCTGAAAGAAAGATTCAAATAATCTGGTGCTGAAAGAAGGAATCAAATAATCTGGTGCTGAAAGAAAGATTCAAATAATCTGGTGCTGAAAGAAGGATTCAAATAATCTGGTGCTGAAAGAAGGATTCAAATAATATTGTGCTGAAAGAAGGATTCAAATAATCTGGTGCTGAAAGAAGGATTCAAATAATCTTGTGCTGAAATAAAGATTCAAATAATATTGTGCTGAAAGAAAGATGCAAATACAGTGGTTTTTTTGCATTGCTATTGTGCGGTTACCAATTTTAGCAAATACCCAATTTCCTAAAAGCACCTCCATTCGGTATATTTCTGTAACAGTTAAATTCCAAGTTTGTTCGATTCACCTAGACCTTCTATGGACCTACAATGTGTATTAGACAATGTGGATTAAGAATAAATTAGAATTGATATCACCAACGTGCTCAAGTAGGATGTGTTGGATCAAAGGCGCAGATATCACAGCCAGGCTGTAAACCACGACATAACGCGTTCCGTTTTCCGAACTACATCTTGCTTATTTGTAAAAACTTTAAGAACACAGGCAGAATAAAATGTTCCTGATCCGCACAGTCGCAAAATGTCGATGGAAAATGTCCGGAAACTGACATGGACAGCTTCATGTCGTAGTAATTGCAGGACAATTTTCTCCAGACTTACACTGAGTGGAATTTTAGAACGTACACAGAGTAGATAGGACAGCGCCACAGGGTGAATGCAAGTGGTATATATGAAGTGACAATCTTTCTAGAACGTTGTCTTCGTCGTGGATACTCTGAACACCTCTCTGTTTCGGGCAAGCAGGCCTGCATTGGCCAAAGACATATGCATACATTCTTCGATGTCGCTTGTCCATTGTTTTCTTGGTCTTCCTCCTCTTCTTCCCCAGTACTCTGCCATCTAGAATCAGCCTTTCGATACCATCGTGTCGCTTTAAGTATCCAAAATACTGTAGCTTCCTTCTTATTATGGTATTTAGAAGCCACCCTTCGTTTAGTTTCAATAATTTCAGAACTTCAATGTTCTTCTTTTTTTCTGTCCAAGATATTCGTAGGATCTTTCTGTAGCAGTTAATTTCCAATGAATTTACAGGTGGTAGTACAATGAAATACAGGACAACTAAATACGAAAGTCAAGACTCAATAGGGGTTGATGGTATAGTTTGTATCAAATAGTATAAATTAGGGATAGTGCTGGTGGGGTGAGGTTCTCCGTAGCAATATAGTCAAATTATATGCCTTGTGTACGCGAGGTTGTGGGTTATAAACCTTGCCGCAACGGATGGTTTAAAAATGCATATTAATACCTGGGAGACGCGTAGAGCAGTGGTCAGCGCACTGGCTTCGCATATAAGTTGTCCATGGTTCCTTCTGCAGTTGAGACGTAAATGTTTCCGATGACAACGACTCCCGGGTCGACCCAGCCTTAATTGGATATCGGATTAATCCGGGACGTAAAGTCTGCGAGGGAGAGGAGATGGCTACCTACCTCATATAGCAGAATCACTGAAATGCGAGATCGCTAACATCCCACCTCCTAGGCATCAATAAATGCTATGGGTTAATCTTTTTACTTTTATTAATCCATGAAGACTAATGATTGAGTAGTTGCGTGCTCTGAGAAATAGTTTTGACAGGCAGATGTTATTTTTTTGGGGGGACTTGGGAAATGTGGGGAAACACTTATGAACATTCGTAGCCTTCATCGTCTACTATGATGGGTTGAGATCACAGCCTACGTACTCTCATGTGGAGTCAGGAGAGTTTACAGCCAAAACTACAAGCGCTAAAAGACTGCTAAATAAGCTTGCGTATTTAGAAACAAACCTGTTATGGTGTGCACAATCCTGGTGCGTTGTACACAATCCTTGTGGCTGATCATCTTCCACTATTGGAGATACCTCTACTGGTGACCCATCATCTTCCAGCATGGGAAATACCTCTACTGGTGACCCATCATCTTCCAGCATGGGAAATACCTCTACTGGTGACCCATCATCTTCCAGCATGGGAAATACCTCTACTGGTCACCCATCATCTTCCAGCATGGGAAATACCTCTACTGGTGACCCATCATCTTCCAGCATGGGAAATACCTCTACTGGTGACCCATCATCTTCCAGCATGGGAAATACCTCTACTGGTGACCCATCATCTTCCAGCACGGGAAATACCTCTACTGGTGACCCATCATCGTCCAGCATGGGAAATACCTCTACTGGTGACCCATCCATTATCTTCCAGCATGGGAAATACCTCTACTGGTGACCCATCATCTTCCAGCATTGGAAACATTTCTATTGGTATCCCTTCATCTTCCAGCATAGGAGATACATCTACTGGTGTCCAATCGTATAACCATATTATTCACCACTTACGACATATATGGCAAATGACAGTGGATCATTTGTTACTCCCTTCTCGGGTTCAGGGAGGTGGATTTTCTCAGTATGATGCAAGTCTTCAAAATGCGTCTCATAAATGTTCCAGTTTCGATTTATTTAAATGGTAACTTTAAATCTAATAAATTTAATAAATCCCATAAAAGCCGTTAATCCCTAAATCATTACATGCTTAATAAATCCCTTAAATGCCTTAAATTTAATAAGCGACAGTAAAACGATCATAAAAACTACCCAAACATAAATTCTCAATAAATTCCCATAAATATTTCAGTTCCGATGTATTTAAATAGTAACCTTAAATTAAGATCGACTTTAAATTTACGCAAAATCTTAAATGTTAAAATTCCGATGTATGGTTATTGTTTGAAGTTAGTGCATGCCTACGTATTTTATGGTTCATTAATCTAAATATTATATCAATAATTAATTTAAGTATTCATTTTTAGAGTTACGGTTGGTTATGTTTTACATAACTAATTATAATCTTAACCCTAAATATATTTATGTTTAAATTAACAAATGATAAACATACACTGATAAACATAGCCAAGGGAAATAACCACACAGGTAGGCACTACTACCAAACCCGTTCCCGATTTATTTCATAGTTTAGGGTAAGATGGCGACATGACTGACCACAATTTATTTTGATGTGCTTGTTAATTCGTTTTTCTGAGGATTCGCTTAGTCGTACCTTCGTTACCAGTTACCATACTGTTCCGACAGGTCGTAGTTGTGTCTGAACTAACTCAGATTCAGAGAATTTAATATTAAACGTGGAAATAGACAACTGGAAGTCTACAGGGTATAATGAGTGTATTGAACTAGTGAGCCACTGGAGCAATTAGCATGCATGCTCCATGACATTTCCTGGAGGAGACTTAGAACTCATAGGCCTGCCTGGAGTGCAGTGATGATTGTTCATGAGTCATAAACTCTTATTCTAGCGAAAATGATTTAAAAAGAGAAGACACATTTACCCCTTACTTGTTGCACATAACTCCATAAAGAGATGACACATTTTCCCCTTACTTGTTGCACATAACTCCATAAAGAGATGACACATTTCCCCCTTACTTGTTGCACATAACTCCATAAAGAGATGACACATTTTCCCCTTACTTGTTGCACATAACTCCATAAAGAGATGACACATTTCCCCCTTACTTGTTGCACATAACTCCATAAAGAGATGACACATTTTCCCCTTACTTGTTGCACATAACTCCATAAAGAGATGACACATTTTCCCCTTACTTGTTGCACATAACTCCATTGAGGACATAACTCCATTGAGGACATACGTTTTGATAGCATTATTTCATAACCAGATTATACATATGCCCCGTGCTTTAGGGGCACCACTTCATACACACAGAGAACTTTGTAAACGGACAGAAATTTACATTACAGAATATTAGAATACTAGTTCATGTTTATTTCTGGCAGAAGATACTAACTGTATCTCAAATAAGACACTCTAAGAGCCACCTTTTTAGGTCGGCGGATCGGATGAAGTATTTCTCGTCTGGCTTGTTTGTTTGTTGAGTGCTGGATTCGACTAGGTCATCTCGGGATGCATAGTCACGTTACTTTCAACCTAGTCCCAAGAAGGACTTTTTGGTTATATCCCGACGCTGGGTGCGGACAGGGAACTGACGAAATGTACTTGAGCCCTGGCGAAAATGACGAAAAGGCTGTCGAAAGTTTGCTGACGCTTGCTTTTTATCCCGGGACGTACTGCGAATAAGAAGAATCGTTTCTCTCTTGGACGTATCAAAGTCCAAAGCAGGTTCCCACCTCAGCTGGAGATCTTTCGATCCTTGATAGCTTAGCCAGATTGATCTGTTGCCCGGGGTACTCCACGAGGAGGAGTATCAAGGTCTGAACCATTATGAGTCCTGAACCTGGCGAGCGAAGCGAGCATGTGCTCTCTGCACCCCTTTCTCGTCTGGCGTGGGTGTGTCGACGTTTTATATGCGCCAATGGCCCACATCATATCCACGTTTATTATGTCTGACGATAAAATCCTTGGGAAATAACGATTAAAACATATAGTCTGACCTATAAATAACAATTAAAAAATATAGTCTGACCAATACATGACGATTAAAACATATATTCTGACTTATAAATGACGACTGAAATATATAGTCTGACTTATAAATAACGATTAAAACATATAGTCTGACTTATAAATGACGATTGAAACATATAGTCTGACTTATAAATGACGATTAAAACATATAGTCTGACTTACAGTTAACGATTAAAACATATAATCTGACATATAAATAACGATTAAAACATATAGTCTGAAATATAAATAACAGTTTAAACATATAGTCTGACTTATAAATGAAGTCTAGTGCGTGCAAAGCGTCATATAATATAAATTTGCATCAAGTATCACAGCAAGAGCTCACCGTATTATTAATTAGTCTTGTTCCACATTGAATATTTTCTCAAGTCATTGTTCTACTACTCACGCGATTGGTATGACTACAATATGTTCATTTATAAATGAACATAATTAGTTAAGGTCAACAGTTCTATTCTGTTTTTTTGGGGTATTTTCTATTGAAAATTTCACGAACGTCTGTCTATTGTTGGGGGGTCACCGTGCCATTTAGCAAGGCCATTTCTTTATATTTTGTTCTGATGACGTCATTGAGTCATTTCAGACAGGAAGGTGACGTTTTTGTTTTATTTTTGTTGTGTTTATTTGCAGATATTTTATAACTATTAACAAGAAGGTTGTTTATGTGTTCTATTTTCAGCACACAATCCACGTTACTGTATGGCTTCAATAAAGCCAGACACGATGGTAACAGTTATTCGTTATTTGTTTTGTCGGAATCAGTGCCTGCCTGATTATTAATAATCAAGTTGAATGTTTGTTTTGTTATTTTACTGTTGCCATCGCTGTTCATAAAGTTAAATTCAATTAGGAAGCATGAGGATAAATGAAAATAATTCTTTCAGCTGAAGGGAATTGAACCAGGTCTGTTCTAGCGCACCAAATCGCCCTGCAACTCAAGTAAACAGGTTTTCCGTACTTGAACAACCACATCTCCCTAAAAAAGATATAATCTCGTCAAGACATTCAAATTCTCGTCAGCTGTAAGAATTGTTTTCATAAAATAACATCTTCATTCTGTTATCGAGTACAGGTGATTGGAGTGAGGATCAAGCTCGTATATAAGGAGTACAGGTGGTTGGAATGAGGATCAAGCTCGTATATAAGGAGTCCTGGTGATTGGAGTGAGGATCAAGCTCGTATATAAGGAGTCCTGGTGGTTGGAGTGAGGATCGAGCTTGTATATAAGGAGTCCTGGTGGTTGGAGTGAGGATCAAGCTCGTATATAAGGAGAACAGGTGGTTGGAGTGAGGATCAAGCTCGTATATAAGGAGTACAGATGGTTGGAGTGATGATCAAGCTCGTATATAAGGAGTACAGGTGGTTGGAGTGAGGATCAACCTCGTATATAAGGAGTACAGGTGGTTGGAGTGAGGATCAACCTCGTATATAAGGAGTACAGGTGGTTGGAGTGATGATCATTGATTTATTTATGACCCAGACGGTCATTAGGCAAAAAGAAGAAGAAATCTTTTGCGCATTTTGTCAGGAATATTAACTTTTCAAGCGATCATGTCACAGCAATAGAACATTTTGTCAGGAATATTAACTTTTCAAGCGATCATGTCACAGCAATAGAACATTTTGTCAGGAATATTAACTTTTCAAGCGATCATGTCACAGCAATAGAACATTTTGTCAGGAATATTAACTTTTCAAGCGATCATGTCACAGCAATAAAACTTTTTGTCAGGAATATTAACTTTTCAAGCGATCATGTCAGAACAACAGAACATTTTTGCTTGCGTTTTTCTCTTTTTCTTCCACTTCTTTAAACATATTATTTCTGAACAATGATGCTCCTGCACACAGGTTATGCCTCTAGGCATCCCGAGTTTCGGCCGTGTTTTCCCACATTCTGTAGTCTATGAAAAAACCTTTCATTGATAATTTATCATCATCATCAAGTGACATATTCTTTCCAGAACATAGTCTTTCCTATGGATCTCTTGAATTCTCCGCGGTCTTGAGCAAGTTGCCCTGCATCTTCCAGTGACATGCGCAGGCATTCCTGAATGTCTTTTGTCCAACGGCTTCTTGGTCAGCCTTTGTCCCTGTTGCATTCTATCATCCCCTCCATTAACACTCTCTCCATGCCGTCGTGCCTCTTAATTTGATCGAAAAAAACTAGCCTTTTCTTTAATATAGTGTTCAGAAGCCAGCCTTCCTGGACGTTAATTGTTCGTAACACCTCCTGGTTTTTTTTCTTCGCTGTCCATGGTATTCTCAAAACTCTTCTATAACACTTTAATTCAAATGATGTTATTCTCTTGGCCACTGTTTTATTTAGTGTCCATGCTTCACATCCAATGTCGCCACAGGAAATACACATGTTCGTAGCAAACACAATTTGGTTCTTATGTTAGTACCTTGCCATAGTTTCTTTATCTGTTTTAATTTTGCCAGCGCCATTGCCGTTCTTCTCTTGATCTCAACTGCGCAGTCCCCCGCATTGTTTATATTAGTTCCTAAATAATCAATATGTGTCACTTCTTCCAAATTGCAGTTCTCAATATTAATTTTGGGTCTTGATTTAATTTTGTCAGTTGCCATTATTTTTGTCTTTTTCATATTTAAGAACAAGTTTTGCTGTTCGCTGAACTTTTGGGTTGACTTAATTATGATTAGTATGTCGTGTTCGTTTGTTTTTATAGCACTGTGTCGTCTGCATATCTAATTTCTGGTATCTGAAGCCCTCCTATATTTATGGGTCTGAAATCAGGCTTCATTGTTTCTTATCTCACGTTTCTCATTATATTTTCCGCATAGATGTTGAACAAGTATGGAGACAAGGTACAGCCTTATCTTACTCCTTTCTGTACATTGAACCACTCTGATCTTGCACCTTCAACTTTTACCGCTGCTTCTTGATCTTTATACAGCTCTGCTATTAGTCGTGTAATGTGTTTTTGGAAACCCATATCGTTCATTATTTCCCATAATTGATGGTGATTGGCACAGTCGAATACTTTGGTGTAGTCTATGAAGCATGCATGTAATTCTATGTTATACTCTCTACATTTCTCTATGATCATCCTCATGTTAAATATATGATCTCTAGTGTCTCTACCAGTTCTGAAACTTGCTTGCACTTCATGTTAAATATATGATCTCTAGTGCCTCTACCAGTTCTGAAACCTGCTTGCACTTCATGTTAAATATATGATCTCTAGTGCCTCTGCTAGTTCTGAAACCTGCTTGCGCTTCGTGGATCTCATCCTCCATCTTGTTATGTATTCTTTTCATTATAATGTGCAGAAGTATTTTACTGGCTTGGCTGATCAAGGCAATTGTTCTATAATTTGAACATATTTGCATATCACCGCTTTTGGGTATCGGTATGTATACTGAATGCTTCCAGTCCCTTGGCTAAGTTTCTGTTCTCCAGATCTTATTGCATAGCTGATAAAATATGTTTACTCTGCTTTCGCCCCCGGCTTGAATCATTTCAGCTGTTATGTCGTCACAACCTGCTGCTTTTCCTCTCTTCAAATTGTGGATTGCTGATCTAATTTCTTCTATTGTAAGCTCTAGTTCTTGTGTATTTCTGTCTGTGTTTATTTGGCTCTCTGGGTCATTTTGGGGTGGCTCTGAGTACATTTCTTTACAGTATTCTTTCCACCTTTCTAAAATATCGCATTGCTCTGTAAGGGTGTTTCCTGATTTGTCTTTGATGACTCGCATAGATGTTTTATATGTTTTGCTCTTTATTGTATCTGCTGCGAGAAACATGTCTTTCATTTGTCCTTCTTCGTACAGGACCTCTATGTTTTTGCAGGAGTCCTTGATAAATTGTTGTTTATCCTTTCTAATTTGTTTTTCTCTCATGAGTTGTTTGTATAATGCATGGCTGTTGTTATTGTTGTTGGGCTCGACTTTCCTTCTTTCTTCCACTAGCTTCATGGTACTGTCCGTTATATATGCTTGTCTCTTCTTTGTTTTCTTAGGTATATATTTTTGTGCACCCTGTATGTAAATCTCTTTAATCTTGTTGGTTAACTCTTCCACTGGTAATCTCTATTGTTCCTCTAATAAAGCTTCGAATCTGTTTGTAGTTTCTATTTTGTATTCTGTTGACATTTTTGAACAATCAAAGTTGAATGTAGCTTTCCCTCTGACTTTTTAAAGTTTTTGTTTGAATTTAGCTACTATTAGTTCATGGTCAGAGTTGCAGTCTGCCTCTGGGTATGTCTTACATGTCCCTGGGTATGTCTTACATGTCCCTGGGTAAGTCTTACATGTCCCTGGGTATGTCTTACATGTCCCTGGGTATGTCTTACATGTCCCTGGGTATGTCTTACATGCTGAGATGCTGGATTTACATCTTTGCTGGATCATTATGTAGTCGATGTGATTTTTCGTTATACCATCTGGGGACCTCCAAGTATACAGTTTCCTAGGGTGTTGTGTAAACAGTGTGTTTGTGATACCATCTGGGGACCTCCAAGTATACAGTTTCCTAGGGTGTTGTGTAAACAGTGTGTTTGTGATACCATCTGGTGACCTCCAAGTATACAGTTTCCTAGGTTGTTGTGTAAACAGTGTGTTTGTGATACCATCTGGGGACCTCCAAGTATACAGTTTCCTAGGGTGTTGTGTAAACAGTGTGTTTGTGATACCATCTGGTGACCTCCAAGTATACAGTTTCCTAGGGTGTTGTGTAAACAGTGTGTTTGTGATACCATCTGGGGACCTCCAAGTATACAGTTTCCTAGGGTGTTGTGTAAACAGTGTGTTTGTGATGACTAAGTTGTTTTCTAAACAGAATTGAATTAATGTTTCTCCTTGATCGTTTCTTTCTCCCAAACAGAAACTTCCTTTCACCTTGACCCCGTGTACTAGTCTACTTTCTCCAACTTTGGGGTTAAAATCTCCCATAATTATCAATATGTCGTGCTTGTTAGTTTTATCAATTGTTACCTGTAACTGATAATAAACTGCATCTATTTCTTGAATTTCTGCTGTTGAATTTGGTGCGTAAACCTGTATAATTGTAATGTTTCTCTTGTGTGATTGTATTCTGATACTGATGATGCGGTTGATTTATAGCTATGCTTATACCTCAGCATTGGTCTACCGTAGGTTCGCTCGCCTTCGGCCTGCTCTACGAATAGTACTTGTTTTGGGATGATATCTTTATTTTATCTTTATCTATATTTAAACTTTGACAGAAACAAATGTGTTTTTTTTTCTCTCTGTAATTGATCCTTGACCAGGAGGACGAATTTCCTGCAAGGCAACGATGTCGTTGTTCAGCCTCATGAGTTCTCTATCAATGAGATTTGTTTTTCTAATATAAGTTGTTGCTGTGGGGTCTGTGATGTCGACTCCGGTGCACATGGTTCTAACATTCCATGTGTCAAATATAAGAGGTTGTTGTTTGTTTATGTTTCTGTCTTGACGTCTTGTGCTAATTCCCTGTGGCTTATATGGAGAAAGTGCCTTGCTCATTTTGTAATAACCCCATCTCGGTCCCTTTGACGAAGTCCAAGGGACAGACAAAGCTGATACTCTTGGAATGAAGCAGAACTGCAGGAGATGCCAGAGGAAGATCAAATGCGACCATCAATTACCTTAGAGTCCCCCCTCCGGAGTTTTTAATGGTGGTTTATTCCACTTAGCCTGGGGAACTCCCATGCTAATCCGATATACAGAGGGTGTATTCTGTCAGGGTTTGTTCCCTTAGCCTAAAGTACTCTGTACTAACCTACTTAGACTGGTGGGTTTGATGGACGCTTACAAAGCTGCCGAGCTCGTGAATACATTGAGCACATTTCAGCGGACATTGTTGTAAAAGAATTTGTAATCATAACCAGTCTAGCGAGGCAACACACAGACGTTATAAAACTCCGATCGAAGCTATACACAGTTCGTACTACGAGAAAAAAGCTTGACAGTAGGAAACCACTCAATATTTTGTATTGGGTAATGACTGCAGCGGATACACATACTGGTGTAAACATAGTTATTTAACCGTCCATGCGTGAACACATAAACAAAACTTGAAAATATGGCCTTGATAAGACGCAAGAAATAATCAATATAGAGGGGAAAATATAATTATAGATGCGAGTCATAGTCTGTGGACTATGTGACAGAAGACAAAAGTAAGAAATCGAGACAATACTTGCAGCAACAAACATTTATCATAAGTGACAGGTTGTAAGCCCATCCTCCACGTTTTCTTAGCCGCCTCCTAGGACATGTCTTATTTGCACCCTGAGCTAGAAGTAGGGAGTTTCGTTATCCTACTTCATTAGTGCATAAAGTAACACATTTAGTAGTATTACTGATGTCCTCTTTTATCACGCGTTTATTATCTGCTTTAGTCTCTAATAATAATAATAATAACAATAACACAATCATAATCATAAAAATCATAAGACTATGATCCTCCTGTGGCAGGATACATCAGCACAAAAAAACTCTTCAAACAACTCTATCCTCAGCCATTCGGAGGCGTGTAAAAAAAAATTAGGTCGATTTTATACTGGTTTGAGATTGCGATATTTTTGCTATAGAAAATAAGCAACTCATTGTTCGATCTGATTAAAATTGATGTTATCAATCCAGAATTTCTCTGTCGTCCTCCCCACCATATACCCTCGATTGTACCTCGCAAAATCATTTTAGAAAGCGAGTGATGTTTCATTGCATGTACAAACCAAACAAGTTTGTGCCGTTTCATCGCTGCCAAAAGTATTTCTTGATAACCTGCACGTTTGTTTATTTGCTGCCGAAAAAATATATTTGTTTTGTGTTCTATATACCTAATTCTTAACAAACTTCTGTAGTAGTTGTTTTCGGAAACCTGAATCCTTCTTTCTGTGTTTACATTGAGTGTCCAACTTTGACATGTGTATAAAAGTATATTTAGCACTATCGATCTGAATATATTGATCTTTACTGTAATACTGATCTTACTTTTCCAAATCATATTCAGCCTTGCCATTGCAGCCATCGCCATTTCGAGTCATATCTTAATCTCACTTCCTGTCTTACAATCAACACATTTTCGGGACCCGAGATATTCGAAAGTGGCAACTTCGTAAAGTTTGTGTAAAGTTTTCAATGTATTTATGCATCTTAATGCCGATGTCCCCAGTGGGCCACGTAAGATCATTATCCCTAATAGAGGACCACAGACAAAATGAAGATGAGAATGATCTAGAATTGTGGTTCGTAACCAATTGTTTTCACCCGTTGTCTACCTTTTTCACCCGAGGTCCACTTTTAACACTCGTGGTCCACACTTTCAGGTGAAATTTAATCAGCGACTTCAATGAAAATTAATATAATAAAATACAAAAAGAAATCGTTTCAGAATTATTACTATTCTTTTACTTTATATCGTCCGAGTAGTATCAGTTACCTCTCTGTGCCCCCCACCGCAGCAGAGGTCCTGACCCCACAATTGTCAAATATTTCTTCGTGACCTCAAACTGAGAAAAATCTATGTTCCTTGAGGGTTATATGGTCACGACCTCAAAAAAACTATTAAAAGTTACATAAAATATATTACAAAATATATATAAAAAAACAGCGAAAATAATTAATTGTTTTACATATATATTATTGTCCCCTATAAGGACCCGAGGACCCAATATCCCTCAAGTGCTTCTGAACGCACTATCGCGACCCCCCCCCCCCCCGCCCAATTAGAAGGCTTCAGCGCTGACTGGGGTAACCTACGAGGGTACAACCCACTTTGGGAACCTATGGTTTAGACGTTTTAACACGTCCTATAGTGTGACCAAGACAATAAGAGCACCTACTTGACATTTACTGTGGACTTTGTTGTGTTCACGTTTATGTACATTTCTTTGATGTTTTAAAAGGTTGTCACTATTTCTGTCGTCATTACCAGTTATTCTTGCTTCTGTGAGTGTTCCTTACTACGTGTGTGCGAGTATTTCTTACTGTTTGTGTGTGTGTGTGTTCCTTACTCGTGTGGGACGTGTAGAGAAAAGTTGTCAGTGTCGTGTTAAAGGTTGTTAAAGCGTGTTAAAGCTCGTGTTATACACTTTCCAATTATAACAACACTCGTAGAGATACTTCAACACTTTTTATTGGACGCTAAATACGAGAGTGTATCATTGTAATGTAAGTTTCTAGTGTGTTATGTTTGATAATTAATTAGAAGAACTATTTTAATACATGTATCACGTGTATTATGTATCAGCGTATCTGAATTACATTACTTCTTCTTCTTCTTCGTTCGTTCTCAAACTCCTGCAGATTAGCAGGATGTAGTCCGGAGAACGGAATGCGTTGTGTCATGGTTTACAACATTGCTGCGATATCTGCGCCTTTTGGCCGGACACATCCGACTTCAGCATGGCTTTGGGTCGCTGACCCAATATGGGATGGGACAGCCAACTCCATCCCATAACTCCTTATCGCCTTTTACGACATGCGTGGAAGGTAAGTAGTGTTGCTATTCTTTGCTCCCCTTTCGGGCCCCAGCAACGCACGGGCCATTACATTACTAAATGCATACAATTTTACTAAATTACTAAATTGAGTTTCTGTTTCTGGTGGCTATGTGAACAGGGGCTACACTTTCGGATGTACTAAATTACATGCACAATCGTGAATGCACTGTCAACAAACTGTATACATATGATGGTTGTTGACGTTTTACGTTCAATATGTGTGCTGACGGTGCAGTTTTACGTCCAACAAGCGTGCTGACGGTGCAGTTTTACGTCCAACAGGCGTGCTGACGGTGCAGTATTGCGTCTTAACAGGCGTGCTGACGGTGAAGTTTCGTTTAAGTAGTGGATTAAACATCTTTCTAATCAGATCGAACAGTGAGTTGCTTATTTTCTATAGCAAAAATATCGCAATCTCAAACCAGTATAAAACCTACCATCGATAACGCTGCTGCATTGGATGGAGAACATGTCGTGCTTCCTCTAAATGCAACTTCCCAACCTCTGAATCCACCTAGATCTCACATGTGGTTTGACAATCTCTACATGACTCTCGTATACATCTAACAAATGTCTCTGACATGTCAACAGAAATGGACTTTGGAAGATCTTGGAAAACTTGCCCTGGTAAAGTTATCAAGATCGCCCAGCAGTTCACGACGTCATGATTCCCCGTGTATTAAACTGTGTGGAGTTGTCAAGATGAATTTTAAGTTACAAATGTTTTCAAACAAGGATGGGGGTTTCAACATTGTTCAACATGATGTTCACTACCCCGCTTTGAGACAGTCCCCATGGTTGTAAAAACGATGCAATAAAAATACATAAAGGACATATGGAAAACTGCCAATTGATATGCATGCCCACGCTCAATCTCTGCGTTAGCGTTAGCGGAAAACCATAATCCTAGAAGCACATTCTCGTGGTGTACCATTGAAACATATTGTTTTGTAGCTCATGTGAAGCACTTTAGCGAAAGCTTTATGGCTCGTGTCTGGGCAGTGCAGACCAAGATGGATCGAGAATTGATTGCACAAGACAAGCACTATTTCCAAATAACACATTTCGGTCTATTGTAATACAACGGCTGGTCTGGGTTACCGGATTGTCAGGTCCAAAAACTCACTAAGGCCTGAATAGTGAGTAAGTCTATTGAGAAGTAGGGCTCGCCAACTGAGTATACGTGAAAGTAGTACACCGCTAGAGGGCAGCATCATGTATAGGCAAATTGAGGGGAAAAAAATTATAACGAAAGTAATGGTCATGCTCGAGAATACGCTTTCAGCTGTCTTCTGACAGAAAATTGTTTGGAAAGGTAAATGATACATACCGTCCTGGTACGAAGAAATGTGATTAGTAACTCAAACTTGAGCGAGGTCGTCGCGATGTCGGTTAACGAAACCTCGGCTAAGAGAGCGAACCAACCCAAGTCCAACTTTGCTGTTTGAGCAATTTCTTATACCGAAACCAAGCTCACGGTCGGGATAAGAGTCAGTGGTGCTTGTTTGAAACCAGTGTCTCCATATTTTGATTATTTCCCTTGGTAATGTCTGTCAGTTTATGTTTATCCTTCATTAATTTTAATATAAATTTGTTTAGGGTTTGGAGAGTTGTGTTTTACATAACTAACCATAACGAACCTAAATAGTTGATCTTCCGTGCAACTGCATTTTCTGAAGCCAGCCTGTTCATGGCAGTGGATGTTTGAACTCTAGAGGAACCAGTAAAGTACTTTAACCATCCTTTCTGCCAATTTTCCAAGACATGATGTTAGTGATATGGGGCGGTAGCTTTTAGGTTCATCTGGAGGTTTGTTTTTTTACAGGATGAGAAAGACATGATCACATCTCCAGTTTTTAGGCAGCTTTCCATTTCTCCGGGCCATATTTATTAGTTTGAGTTACTTCTTTCCCTAATGTGCCCATGATATGTTAACATTTCACTGTAAATTTTATCTAGTCTAGGAGAATTTCCTGGCTTTAATTTCTTCAGCACTGGTTGGAGTTCCTGCATATTTAAGTCATCTTAAAATATGGATGACTTGTAGTTTGGACGTTTTCCTGCTGCTTCAGTAAGTACACATCTCCTTGTCAGCATCGGAGAACATCCCTACTCTGTTCACACTGACAAAAACAGTGATTAAAGTGTTCTGCCGTTTTCTGGTCGTTGGTGATTGTTCTGTTTTTCCCTCCACACGAGTTTATCATTTTTTTCTTTTTTTTTCTCAAATTGTTGATCAGCGTCAAAGCTTTTCTACCATTGTCCATTATATTTAAATAAGGGCATGTTTTTGCCCATTGGTTATGTTTGGCTTTCTTCACTATTAGTTTTACTTTAGTACATGTTTTGTTGTAAAAAAAAAATGAGTGTTCTAATTAATATTAATCGAATTAATTATTGCGCTAACTAATAATAATCGAATTAATGATTGCTCTAACTAATAATATTCGAATTAATGATTGCTCTAATTAATAATAATCGGATTAATGACGGCTCTAATTAATATTAATCGAATTAAAGATTGCTCTAACTAATAATAATTGAATTAATGATTTCTCCAACTAATAATAATCTAATTAATGATTGCTCTAACTAATAATAATCTAATTAATGATAGCTCTAACTAATAATAATTGAATTAATGATTGCTCTAATAATCGAATTAATGCTTGCTCTAACTAATAATCTACTTAATGACTGCTATACTCAAGTTGAGAATATATGTGTAGTGACTAGTAACATATAAATGTTTACTAATGCAAGTTAAAGTATAAATATAAGTCCTTCTCTATGATGATTTCTGCGTGCTGATCCAAAACTGCCCCACTTTTTGTTGATGCGACTGATCATTGGTAACTGCATATGATTTATGTCTTTGAGTGCGCCATCCAATGTATAAAGTACAGAGCACATCGGATCAGCCAAGAAGTAGGCTAGCGCACATAACTACTCTGCAGAAGGACTTGGTTAAACACACTATACTGATCGCGCGAAACCAAACTACCATATTAGATTAGATGACATTCTAAGCAGCCACAATATTATAGTTTAATAGTTGTTTTATTTGGTTGCTTGCATTTACTCTTGTGCAGTGGGGTCCGGTTGTTGAACAAGTAGGACTAATAAGATACTCCGTAAATTTTATATATTACGTATGCTATTTGTAATTTCATTTACACCGTGCATAAAAAAAATAATTAATACATTGAATACTCAGCAGAAGTATTTTTCCAGAGTTTCGTTTATCTTGAGTAGTATTATTCACTTTTTTCTTCTTCTTTCGTTCACTTGAAACATGTCTATATCTGTAATTCTGTCTCCTGAATAAAACTCACTGTCTTTTGTAGTTCATACAGTGGCCCATAGAGCTTTGATTCCAGTGTTGTTTCCTCTGGCCAATATGTCTGCCTCAACGTTTCATGCTCAGAACACTCTTGAAGTATATGTTTGGCACTCTGTGCTGCCTGTCCACATGTACACATGGCAGTCACCATCGAGGCCAGCACATTGTAGTGGTGATGGGGCTTAGTTCAGCCATCAGGGGTTGGAAACTGAGACTGGTCGGGCAGTCCCACTCGAACAGGACCATAGTCCCATAGTCCGGCCAAAGTAAGCAGAGCGCTGAAGACGGAGGCAACCAGCCAAAAGGCGCACAGATAATCAGGATGCAACGCACAAAACACTCTCTGAAATAGCCGTTTATCTTGAGTATTATTATTCACTCTCTGAAATAGCCGTTTATCCTGAGTAGTATTATTCACTCTCTGAAATATCCGTTTATCTTGAGTATTATTATTCACTCTCTGAAATAGCCGTTTATCTTGAGTAGTATTATTCACTCTCTGAAATATCCGTTTATCTTGAGTAGTATTATTCACTCTCTGAAATAACCGTTTATGTTGAGTAGTATTTTTCACTCTCTGAAATATCCGTTTATCTTGAGTAGTATTATTCACTCTCTGAAATATCCGTTTATCTTGAGTAGTATTATTCACTCTCTGAAATATCCGTTTATCTTGAGTAGTATTATTCACTCTCTGAAATATCCGTTTATCTTGAGTAGTATTATTCACTCTCTGAAATAATCGTTTATCTTGAGTAGTATTATTCACTCTCTGAAATATCCGTTTATCTTGAGTAGTATTATTCACTCTCTGAAAAAACCTAAAAATATTTATCCAATGTGATTACAATATCACTAATTCCATGAACTAGTAGAAATTTCATATGTTCTTGTGTTGCACTGCTAGTATGTCGTGACCACCACTGTAACACATTAACACATTTCTGTTTCAACCAGTTTTCACATTGCCTTTCTATATTCTTGAAGACTATTATTCTGATCTCCACTTATCGAGTACGAACCTGCACAAAATGTCATATAATGAATGTCTGTTCATTCGCAAAATAAGTTCAACTTAGGTATCAGGACACTTTCACAATAACCCCTTTGACGATTTCAAATAATTAATTAGCAAAACTGCATTTTATGATAGACGTTACTCTGAAGGAATTTCCTATTTGTAACTGAAAGATACATTTTCAGGTGAAATGCCTGATTGAGTTGATCTTGTCTTGTATTGGGATTACATTTAAAAAAAAAAAGTCAATTGAAGCTCCACATAGTATATTTTTTTTAAAACTGGGAGTCCAGTACATATAATTTTAGATTATCTTCGCCCGTTTTTTCCGGTGGCCGAGAGGGGAGCAAAGAATAGCAACACTGTTTACCTTCCATGCATATTTCAAATGGCGACTAATGAATCTATGGGGTGGAATGTGGCTGTCCCATCTCATATCGGGTCAAAGCAACCCAACGCAATGCTGAAGTCGAATGTGTCAGGACAAAAGACGCAGATATCACAGCAATGCTGTAAACCATGACACAACGCATTCCGTTCTCTGGACTACATTATGCTAATCTGCAGGAGTTTAAGAAGGAACACAGAAAAAGAAAGCGAAGATCATCCTGACTGGCATTAAAAATGGCTTGGCCGGCCGCAGTTGGTCCGTGGCCTGTATTTTGTTCATTTCTATGCAATGTTAAATTATTACTAAAATAAATAGTACCTCTTGTATGAGGTGCGCTTTTTCAACAGCGAACTTGCATACAACTGAGTGATGCTGTCTCTTAATCAAGAATAAAAACATGTCTGGAGGACGTTCAGAAAGGGCGAAGTCGCTTTAAGCATGACAGACTTTAGATTAAATAAGAACTCTGAGCGAACTCATGACATCGTCACAACTCTTTGCTGATTCGAGTGATTCATGTTTTTCATTGGTTACTTTTAATAGCTAGCCAAGAAAAAAAGTGCTAAGTCGGATCAGTCAAGAGTAGTGACCTGTGTCATCTGCCCCGTAGTCGTAACCTTCGATAACAGTAACCATGTTGTTCCGACATGCCGACGTTGTGCCTGAACTAGTTACGGGCACGGCGTGGGTGGGTGAAACAACAAAGAAAACTGTCGCAAGGGCTAGAGTTGTGCCCTGATGTCGACGTCTGTTTCGGCGGCATTGGACTCGAAACACCATCGAGTCTAATGGCTGCTGGAACAGAGGGTGGAGTACTTATGGGAATACCCCACGTGCTGTGAGGCCAGTTTTTTAATCAAGAATCAAGAAGTTTAATCTAAAGTAGGCTTTGTTTTAGTGCGACAATATTGACATAAACTCAGTATCATTTTTAAAATTGTATTATTTATCTTCATTAAAAATGAATGTATTCAAATTTAGACATTTAACGTAAAAGTAAACAATCTTCAATCCATATATCATCTTAAATAAGATTATGCGAAACGTGTTTAAGCAAGAGAAATTTAAGTAAACCATTTTATAAATTGGCAAAATTCTGCGTGCGATTTTCGATCATGGACGTTGCATCCCTTACACTTGATTTGTGTGTCTGCTAATTGTGTGTTCAGCATTGTATCTTCATTATTGTCTATAGACAAAATGATAGCATTGACATTTTTAATCTGATAAACTTCTAAATTTTACTAATGTTTTATTTCAAATTGAACATATCAAATATTATAAATTGACAGCTGTACAATATAGCTTGATTCTCTTAGTTCGCAATTTATCAATGGCTATCAACGCATGTACAATATAGCTTGGTTCTTTTAGCTCACAAGGTACCAATGGATGTGAATGTAGATACACATTTGAATGACAACTGCTGAAAAAAATAAACAAAATAAAAGTTATTGATTTTCAGCTACACGTTTTATACATTATTGTGTACAATTTTCGAATTATTACATAACTTTATTATATAAATGACCTTAACTTTCCACCTCTTTGATAATGAGAAATCGTTATATTATAACTCTAATTACAGGAGCAATAAGAACATTATCGTTTCCAATTATTTATAAATGCTTTCTAAATCAGCAAATATTTCTGCGAATAACTTACGGCCATTCTCTGTACATCCGGCAACATTATCTGTACATCTTGAAACATTCTTATTATATCCTGAAACATTATCTATATATCCTGAAATATTCTTTGTATATCCTGAAAAAGGTATGAATTATGAACCAATCATTGCACTCCAGACAGACTTATAGGTTCCCAGTCTACCTTAGCAAATGTCGACGGATATTCATGCAAATCGTTCCTGTGACTCGCTGGCTGAATACGCTCTTCATTCTACCATGTAGGGATCCAGTTGTATTAGTTTCATGTATTAAATTCACCCAATTTCAGACAGCCTTGATGTCTCGTCGCTCACTGAATCCATGAATTCAGTAGGCGCTCCTTGATGTCTCGTCGCTCACTGAATCCATGAACTCAGTAGGCGCTCCGTGAAGCAATTTCAATACCCCCTCCCCCTGTCAACTCCAACCTATTGATATATTGGATGCACTTATGTCTGCTCTCTCATTAAATCGAACGTGTGCATGTCCCGGGCAGTAAATCCACGTGATACCACAAGGGTTGGAAGTAGCTATAGGGGCCAGCCACTCATTTCACGATCTATCATTTTGTATCTTTCAAAGTATGGACCATAAATCTGACACGGTAACTGACTTAGTAAATAACGTTACAGAGAGCATCTTGAGGGAAACGGTAACAGCCTCTACTTTCATCTGTACGTTGTATGTGGTTTTTATGTATGCTCCACTTCATTTTAAAGCATTTTTGGACTGACCCTTGGTCATATTGACAGATCATCTCTAAATAACCATTGATATCAAAAGCAAAATTCAAACTATTTTCGGAAAAAAATTATATTTTCCCACCAGTATAACGTAATTGTGTTCACATATAACATGTATTTTGATGAATTGTGTTCACTTATAACATGTATTTGTATGAATTGTGTTCACATATAACATGTATTTTGATGAATTGTGTTCACTTAAAACATGTATTTTGATGAATTGTGTTCACTTATAACATGTATTTGTATGAATTGTGTTCACTTATAACATGTATTTTGATGAATTGTGTTCACTTATAACATGTATTTGTATGAATTGTGTTCACTTATAACATGTATTTTGATGAATTGTGTTCACTTATAACATGTATTTTGATGAATTGTGTTCACTTATAACATGTATTTTGATGAATTGTGTTCACTTATAACATGTATTTTGATGAATTGTGTTCACTTATAACATGTATTTTGATGAATTGTGTTCACTTATAACATGTATTTTGATGAATTGTGTTCACTTATAACATGTATTTTGATGAATTGTGTTCACTTATAACATGTATTTTGATGAGTGTTAGGTCAATACTGTCCCATTAAGTCTATTTTCTGACATTGGCCCGTGTTTGCGATTTAATTCTGAGTGTTGTCAATGCTCGACTGACTTCGTACCATATTCTGAGTCCATAATCCGTCATGGTGATAGGGGTACCTATGCATCAACAGACAGAGTCCTCCAATCGATTTCTGTCTTCAGCGATAAGAATGTGTAAGAAAAAATCCGGACGTGTTCAGTCCAGTCCTTGATGTTGTCCGTCCATGATTTTCTTTTCCCGTTCCCTTCTTCAACCACCCGCTGTTACCTGTAATATCGCTTTTGTCAAGGAATCACTAAACATACATGTTCGCACTAAGCTAGATTGACAGCTCACATAGAAATATATTTGTTTTATTGTATTAGGTCTCTCATGCAATTATTTATCCTGTTTATTCCTTTGTTGAGCAATATTTTTTATAACTGGTTATTACATTGTTTGATTTTTAGATGCTTGGTGTAAAACGTGATGGCTGATCTAAGTGATGCTAGTCCTGTCATGGATTTCTTCCCTGGCTCCCATATTGTGCTTATACTTATCACTCTTATCAGCACAATCATCATGAGTAGCAGCGGCCAGCACAATGAACAGACGTGGACATTCAATCAACCTGGTGTTTCTTACATGGATTTTATCCCCGAGATGGTTGATAAGCAAGGACAACACTACAGCTTCTCATTTAGGGCACGTCAAGCCAGCGGGCTACTTTTGCATCATCATATTGTGGACTTGGAGGTAGGTCATCGTGTTGAGAATTATATAGATCGTGCATGTTTCTTACCTTGAACTATGTACAAGTTTCGTATTTCGTATAATTTTATGATATAAGGACGGGATCTTAATTTTGTAAGTAGAAATAAGATCAATTCACCGTACCAGTCCGGTTCCGTGACGGAGAGGTACAAATCGCATCTCAGATGGCTACAGTACCAGGTTCAAATTTCATCGCAGGCTGTTTTGCAAATTGACGTCCGTAAAGCAATGTAAAATTACTAAGAGTTACAATTTCCTACAGTAAAAACAACCTCTATTGATGAAGTCATCCTAAATAGGATATGCAACTAACAACACCGTAAGGAAGAAATGTATTTCAACAATTTCATACAGTCAACACAACCTATTGAATATATTATACGAAATATATAAGATAAGCCAGGAATAATAGTGGCATGACACAATATAAATAACTTGAGATATACTGACGATATAGTACTGATCGCAGGAAGTGAACAGGAACTGCAAGCCTTGTTAGATAAAGTAGTGAAAGAAAGTGAAAACAAAGGACTCAGTTTAAACAAGAATAAAACAGAAATAATAATAGTATCAAAGAGACATACACCACCAAGATGCAACATAATAATTAACGATACAAAATTGACACAAGTTGAAAAAGTGAAATATATTGGCACCCTGTTTATATCAGAAGGTAGATGCTCAAGTGAGATAAAGAACCGTACAGCACAATCCAAATCAGCATTTTTTTTTAAATGAGAAGCATTTTGTGTAATGGAACACTATCAATGCAGACCCGAATTCGAGTGCTGGAAAGAAACATTTCTTGAACCATGTTTTGTGTGTGAAGCATAGACTAAACAAAAAATATTCAATACGAACTGGAGACTAGAGAGATGTGGTTTTTTAGAATAATCATGAAAATACCATGGACAGCTAAGAAAATTATGTAGATTTTCTTAGTGATGCTGGCGCAAAAATAAAATTATAGCAAATAGTAGGATCAGACAGTCAAGGTTACTAGTGCATGTGCTAAGAAGAGCACAGCTTGAATACTTAACCACTGGAAATATCAAGGGAAGAAGAGACAGGGGTCGACAAAGAGAGAATTCGCTGGATTAGAGTTTTATTCGCTGAATTCGAGTATTATGGCACAGGAGAAGGTCACCAACCGAGCTTATTCACAACACAAGAGACAGAGAGTCATGGGGAGTATGATCGCCTACGTCATTCGAGATGGCACTTGATTGATTGAAACACAGCCTGGATTGATGACTACTTTATTAATAGGATATACTACCAGCAACTCCATAAGGAAGAAATGTATTTGAACAAATTTTCTTTCACGTTTTACGGATTGTCTGCCAGTGTGCCGCATTGTGGATACAGGAATAAAGGTTGTGTACCAGGTTTAATCGAGTGACAGACAGTTTTTTGTGACAGAGATAGAGAGAGAGAGAGAGAGAGAGAGAGAGAGAGAGAGAGATAAGTGTAAATGGAATATCTTAGCCAAGTAAGGTAATCTATATATGGGTAAAGTACTTAGAAAACAAGTCAAGTCCACCGACCGAAGCCGGTGCGGCGCCATTTCTTCCGGTGTCGAGAAATTGGATAATCACATTTAACTTGATTAGCCTTGCTATAACTACACACAGACACTACCTGGTTCGAAATATTGGAAATCTTCCCCATTTGGAATGTAAAAGTAGAGTGGAAAAAGGATCTGGGAAAACTGGACAAAACTCAGGTCCCTAAAACCGGCACAAGCTTGATATATTTGCTATCTATATGCTTACCATCGTCTATAAAGAAGACACAGATGGCATTCTACTGCAAACATGACCGAGGAACAGAGAAAACATGACCAAGGAACAGAGAAAACATGACCGAGGAACAGAGAAAACATGACCGAGGAACAGAGAAAACATGACCGAGGAACAGAGAAAACATGACCGAGGAACAGAGAAAACATGACCGAGGAACAGAGAAAACATGACCGAGGAACAGAGAAAACATGACCGAGGAACAGAGAAAACATGACCGAGGAACAGAGAAAACATGACCGAGGAACAGAGAAAACATGACCGAGGAACAGAGAAAACATGACCGAGGAACAGAGAAAACATGACCGAGGAACAGAGAAAACATGACCGAGGAACAGAGAAAACATGACCGAGGAACAGAGAAAACATGACCGAGGAACAGAGAAAACATTTATATTTTAACTTTCAACTTGTATGTCTTGTTTTATGTGATGAGGACATTCTAGAATTTTATTAACGGTAATGTTGTAATAAAGTCATCAAAATCAACATTTCTATGTGGATGATTTTTTTCAGCTTTACATAGGTTCTGATATCTCTTTACGTTAATTCCGTTTCTATGATATGGCAGTTGTATAGTGCTTCGTGAATAACTGATGCATTTAACTAAGATTCATATTCATTCATTTTCCTTTTGCGCTGAAGTTAGCACATAGGGCAAAGGTCAGATCTCTCAAATTCTGTCTGTTCAAAGCTATTCTGTGCAGTTCTTGAAAAGTATGAATATTGGTTGAAGATTCATATGCCCTGTGGTATTATCGCTTCTTTTATTGAGTTACGTGCGTTAGTGGAACTCTCGACTGGTGGTATGCCGCTTTGTTGAGAAGAACGAAGTACGTATGACGTAACTAGGGTGCAATGAAGTTAATCCTCTACGCCATTTGAACACTTTGTTAGTCCTATACCTTTATTCTTATTATTTTAATTTCACATTTTACTTCTATACTGAATTTTATATCACGTAATTACGTGTATTTCCATTGTAATCTTTTTATGTACTTTCTTATTTCCGTATCTGTTAGCTTCCATGTTGTCTTATGAATTTTGTTTTTTCATTCTGTGTTTGTTTATCCCATCTTTATATAAATAAGTCGAATCGTCTTTTCCGTTGATCTATTCAGCATAAACTATTTAACTTGTTTAATCTTACTTCCATATAGTAATTATAAATATATATATATATATATATATATATATATATATATATATATATATATATATATATATATATATATAT